>CAUYLG010007938.1:0-45974 GCA_963573385.1 Cacajao melanocephalus | reverse complement strand
CCTGAAGAGTGTTTTCCAGCTTGGATTCATTCTCTCCTTCACATTCAGGTACACCTATCAGACGTAGATTAGGTCTTTTCACATAATCCCATATTTCTTGGAGGCTTTGTTCATTTCTTTTCACTGTTTTTTCTCTATTCTTGCCTTCTCATTTTATTCATTGAGTTGATCTTCAATCTCTGATATCCTTTCTTCTGCTTGATCGATTCAGCTACTGAAACTTGTGTATGCTTCGTGAAGTTCTCGTGCTGTTTTTCAGCTCTATCCATTCGTTTATATTCTTCTCTAAGCTGGTTATTCTAGTTAGCATTTCGTCTAACCTTTTTTCAAGGTTTTTAGTTTCTTTGCATTGCGTTAGAACATGTTTGTTTAGCTCAGAGAAGTTTGTTATTACCCACCTCCCGAAGCCTGCTTCTATCAATTCATCAAACTCATTCTCCATCCTGTTTTGTTCCCTTGCTGGTGAGGAGTTGTGATCCCTTGGAGGAGAACAGGTGTTCTGGTCTTTGATAATTTCATCCTTTTTGTGCTAGTTTCTTCCCATCTTTGTGGGTTTATCTACCTTTCATCTTTGACATTGGTGATTTCAGATGGGGGTCTCTGAGTGGGCATCCTTTCTCTTGATGTTGAAGCTGTTTCTTTTTGTTTTTTAGTTTTCCTTCTCAGTCAGGCCCCTCAGCTGTAGGACTGCTGGAGGTCCACTCCAGACCTTGCTTGCCTAGAAATCACCCACATGAGGTGCAGAGCAGCGAGGATTGCTGCCTGATCTTTCCTCTGGTATCTTCTTCCCAGAAGGGTACCCGCCAGGTGTCAGCCTGAGCTCTTCCATATGAGGCATTTTTTTGATTATTCAGGGTCAGGGAGCCACTTGAGGAGGCAGTCTGTCCCTTGTCTGCCTGCAGAAGCGCTGCTGGGCTGCCTCGATTCAGCCAGTCTGCTGTGTAGGCTTCCTCTGGTTTTTCTTTACATAGATGAGATTAGACCCGCCTTCACAATGGCGGACACCCTTCCCCGCACTGAGCTAGATCATCCCGGGTTGAGCTTGGATTGATATGCTGGCTGTGAAACTCTCAAGTGAGAGGGCTTCAGTTTGCTTGTCTTTGTGGGGGTGGTACCTGCCAAGCTATATCACCTGTCTCCCTTATTTCAGCTATCCCTTTCCTGGGGGGCGGGTAGATCCATCCAGCAGGCGTTCTCAGTGTTATTCAAAACTTCTGCCCAGATCTCTGCTGACAACTCACAATGCTGGGCCAGCCGGAGCTGTCGCTCAGATCTGTGTTGGTAACTCATGGCACTTTTCAACCCGGCAGCATTCTCCTGGACTGTGGGTTGCAACGGCCATGGGAGAAATGCAGTATCTGAACCAGAGTGTCGAAGGGGTAAAATCCCCGATCCTTCATCCAATTGCACTTCCTGGGGTGGGGCAGCGCCCTGCCCTGCCTCGGTTCACCCTCCTTGGGTTACACTCACTGTTCAACCGGTCCCATTGAAATGAACCTGGTATCTAGGTTGGAAATGCAGAGATCACTTGCCTTCTGCATTTCTCTCACTGGGAACTGTGCTCTGGAGCTGTTCCTATTCAGCCATCTTGACGGAAGTCCCCCAAACATGAAGTTTTAATAGTCTTCTCTTAAATGAGGGTATTTCAGAAAAAATAATCATATTAAATAGACAATTATTTATATGCAAAAAATATGAAGAAATTAAATCACATGATATTCTTTGTAATATTGCATCAGCCATGGAGAGCACTTATTTCTACAAACATGGAAAATGGCATTAATGAATACTCCCCTCTGCTGATATTTTATTTCATTTATAATTTATTCAATAATAATTTGCTCTTGTGAAAAATGGAAAATATGTATTTTCTTTTCTCCCATACACACTTTCAAATAAAGAATGCTATGATGATTTACAATACCATAAAATCCATCCAAACTATCAAAACGTCCAAGTAAAATGGATTTGGCCATTTTTAAATCAGAACTTTGAATATGACTGCCCTTTGTATATGTGAAAATCTAAGTTCGTTCATTGCTTCATTCATTCAATGAATATTTATTTAGCACTTGCCATTTGTCAGGTCCTAGGCATCAGGTATACAAGACAACGTCCCTACCTCATTGAACTTAACTTTGGGTGGAATTCATGAAGGCCCTCATTGGTATTTAGCAAAACATTTGGATATATTTGTCCAACTTACTTTTCTAATAGGAAAATACATGCTCAGCTTTATAATACCTTTCAGTGGTAAAAGTGGCAGAAGCAAAATTTTATTTAATGAAGGAACACATGAGTATTGATGCTACTCACCAGTTAAAAATATCTGCCTTGCAAAACAGTAAACTCTGTGGCCCGGTTATTATTCTAGTAGTAAGAGAAAACTCAAGCTGGAGGATGTCGGGAAGTCAGAATACTGCATAGGAGATTCCTACATTAGTTGAGAAGTCAAGAGAGATGGTCCCTAGGATGTATTCTTCTAATTCAAGGAGTAATGATATTAAATTTTACTTACAGATTGAAATGTCAACTACATTAGTGATAAGGCTTTGGCATTTATTTCATAATAACAATTTTTAATTGTATTAATTGGTTTGCTTGAAAATTGAAAGAAAATAGGCATGTGAATTTCTGACACAGAAATGATTCAATAAGATGTATACATGTACTCATCTGTCACAGCTTTTTAGGGATCCCTAAGTATTCTGATGAAATTTAACCCACCAAATTATTCATGTCTATGGACAGACATTCCACCAGTTAACAATATTTTATTCTAGTATTTTTTCACAGGTGAAGCATAGTAGCTTTGGAGACAGACTGAATTCAAATCCCAATGCCAACAATATCAGTCACAAGGCTTTGAAAACATAACTTGCCCTCTGAACTTTAGTTTCTTTGCCTATAAAACAGGGCTACTAATAATGGTATCCATCTCATAAGATTATAGTAAGGAATTCCACAGTCCGAAAATAGCTCTTGTGAGGAGGTCTATGAATGCTGTGGAAGGGAAAATGGCTCCCAAAAGCTGTCCATATCCTAATCCCTGGAATACGTTATATTACATGGCAAAAAGGACTTTGCAAATGGAATGACGGTTATGGATCTTAAAATTGGGAGGTTATCCTGGATGATCCAGGTAAACCCAGCCTAATCATAGGAGCTCTTAAGAGAACTTTCTCTGGCTGGAGTCAGATGCAGCAGAAAGGAAAGTCAAAGAGATTTAAAGTATAAGGTTCTTTGCAATGTAACATTGCTGGTGAGGATGGAGGGGGCAATGTGATAAGAAACATAGGTGGCCTTTGGGAGCTGAGAGAGGGTCCTGGCTTACAGGCAGCAAAGAAACTGGGACCTGAGTCCTACAACCACAAGGAACTTAATTCTGCCAACAACCTGAACAAGCTTAGAAGTGGATTCTCCCCTAGTATCTTCAGAAAAGAGCTCAAGCCAGCTAACACTTTGATTTCTGTCTCTTGAGACACATTACAGAGAAACCATCTAAGCCCACTCAGACTTCTGACCTGAAGAACCGTGAAGCAACAAATTTGCAATGTTTTAAGTCACTAAGTGTCTGGTAATTTGTTATAGCAGTGATAGAAAACAAACACACTTTGGACTTGCCCCAGGACTGGAGTTGCCTGCCCTTTGTGTCGCCTTTATTTGCAGCAAACCAGAATTGAGGATGTGCCATGGACAAATGTCTTCCTGTGAAGGAAACAGGAAATCAGTTAAAGGCAAAGAAGGGGAAGACAACTGTCAAGAGTGAGACTGCTCAGATTTCTAGAGTTTTCTTCAGGCTAGGATCTAAATTATGTTATAATTATGAGCAGGTGAAAGCTGAGTTGTTCTCTAGGAATACAGAAAAGTTCTCAAAGGATTGGTCCACATTCATTTGTTGTACTTGAATTAAGCTGAAAGATTTAAAAGGCTTCCTCCTTGCTCACTGCTATATCTTTAATACCCACCACACAGTAACTGCTCAATAAAATCTATAAACTGTTTATGTGAAAGAATATTTACAATGACCAAAAATAGGAAACCATTATTATGCTTTTCCTTTAACTGGTACTTCCGTAAAATTGTCAGTTTAAGGAATTGCTATAATTTCAAAAAAATTCAAAATTACTTTGGCTAAAGATTATGAACACCATGTGGTTAAGGGTAAACATTACCATAGGAAGCCACATGTCCAAGCAGTGATTCGAGAGTAGGTGGTTAAAGAAGGATGCTGCTGTTCAGGCTCCAGAAGAGCTAAATGCATGTTGGCTAGGCCCCAGCTCTGGCCAGGCACCCATGAGGGCAGAAAGAGCATGTTTCTATGGATTGGCTCATTAGGCTAATGGGCTGTTGGCACTTCTTTCCCAGGGCAGTTGAAACTTCTGAGGCTGACTGAGCAGGAAGAGAGAGCTCCCAGATCCCTTGTGATAAACGGGGTCTGTGGCTTTCTTTGCATGAATGGTTGCATTATGTGCAGATGTTCAGTGCACTTCCACAAGCTTTTATGGATGAATAAGTGGCATCATTATGGTGTGATCTGACCAGAAATGAAGCATGGCCCAATGCCATCTGCAAAATTCCTATCTTTCTGATAGAGATTGTGGAGGGGTGAAGCTAATGAAACTGAAGTACTCTTCAGAGATACTGATGACTGCTAGAAAGACTATCAATTAATTTCAAAATAAGAAATTGAATTTCTCTCTGGACAATTCTAGCTTGAAAGATCTTTCACTCTATTTCTTCATGGCATTTAAAAAAATAATTATAAGCCATTCCATTAAAAAAAATCTCTCATAGAGAAATAAATGGAGCTGAATAGCATTTCTAATGTCTATAAAGTCAGCAATTTCTCTTAGTCAGAAAGGCATATTATGTACAGAGTAATCAAACTTCCTAATTTGCTTTCTCTGTGACCAAAATCTTCACACCTGCTCAGCTGAGGAGACAAAGAATAGATTTCATGTTTATCAAACTATAACTGAGAGAAGGTGAGAGGCAAGAAGGACAAGAATGCAAAGGAAAGAAATAGGGAGAGAGAATACTAAAGGAGTGGTTGGAAAGTTCACATCTGCTCCAATGTGTAGGATATATCAGAATATTAAAAAAGAACATAGAATCAGAACAATTTCTTGGTTGATTTTTTAGACCATCCTTTTTCATTTCCCAGACTCAAGAACTGAATAAATTCAATGATGTCAAATATCTTATACGTGAAAATGAGCAATACTTTGTGTAAAACAGAAAACAATTACAAGTCAGAGAGTATATAAGAAGTTAAAAAGATGGAAAAGAGGAAAGAAAAAAACTTTTTGTAAACCTAGAAAAACTCTGCTTGAATGCTAGATCTCAGGATGGGAAAAGGCTTTCTACAAAATGAACAAATTAAAAGAATATATTAATAAGCTTAGCTATATTAATTTAAATATTTCTATGTCAAATATGCTATAACATTAAAAGGGAAAGAAAAACAGAGATAAGAGGATCCAAGATGGCCGAATAGGAACAGCTCCGGAGTGCAGTTCCCAGCAAGAACAATGAAGAGGGTGAGTGCCCACCGCATTTCCAAACACAGCCCACAGAGCAGGAGATTCCTGGGCTGAAAAGCACCACAAGTTTTCAACATGGCGGTTTCGGCCAGTGCCGGGTTGGCACAAAGAAACTCACACAAATCTGGGCGGCCATTTCAACTGGTGCTGGGAATGCCTGGGAGACAGACCTGCCCATTCAACTGAAAGGGAGGGGGCTGAGACACGGAGCCAGGTGATCTGGCTAGGCAGGTACCATACCCACAAAACAAGCAATCTGAAATGCTCTGCATTGATAGTTTTGGAGCAAGCACAGCTGGACCCCTGATAGTCCAGCTCAGTGGGGGGAAGGGCAACACCACTACCAAGGCAGTTCACGCAGCAGCTGCACAGAGCTTGCGGCAGCTCAGCAACGCCTCTGCTGGCAGACCGTGATGAGACTACTCCATGTGGGGCAGGGCATCTATGAAAAAATGCAGCAGCACCTCAGGAACTTATAAATAAAGCTGACCTTACTAGGACAGAGCACCTGGGAAAAGAGGAGGTTATAAGTTCGCTGCAACAGACTTAAAGGTACCTGCCCAGCAGCTCTGCATGGAACAACGGAGCTCCCAGCACAGCACTTCAGCTCCTATAAGGGACAGACTGTCTCCTCAAGCAGCTCCCCGACCCCTGTATATCAAAAGTGACACCTCATAAAGGAGAGCTCAGGCAGATATCTGGCAGGTACCCTTCTGGGACGAAGATAACAGAAGAAGAAACCGGCAGCAACCCTTACTGTTCTGCAGCCCCCATGGATGATCCCCAGGTAAGCAGGGTCTAGAGTGGAAATCCAGCAGTACTGCAGCAGAGGGGAAGGAAAACTAAGAAACAGAAAGAAATAGCTTCAACATCAACAAAAACTACAAAGACCACAGGTTGATAAAACCACTAAGATAGGAAGAAACAAGTGCAAAAAGCATGAAAACACCAAAAACCAGAATTCCTCTCCTCCTCCAAGGCATCGCAACTCCTTACCAGCTAGGGTTCAAAGATGGAGGAGAATGAATCTGATGAATTGACAGAAACAGACTTCAGAAGGTGGGTAATTACAAACTTCTCAGAGCTAAAAGAACGTGCTAACCCAATGCAAAGAAAAGTTGCTTCTTTATACAGCTAATTGTGAATATTATTCCTTCCTTCCAATCTACAATATAGGAAGATTATTTACATTCTTGTGATTAAAATCACATAAGATTTTGATTTTAGGACTAAGGTTATATCTGCATATGTACTATAGATTCTAGATTGTGATTAAATTATGTCTGCCACCTTAAATGATTCTATAGAATCATTAAAGTATGACTAAATTTCAGAATTAGAGAAATAGACAATGAAGAAACAATATTTAGAATTGTTAAATCTTCATAATAATATTAACAATTTTCACTTTTTTTAAGTTTCAATAAGTCTGCTAACAAAGATGATGCTTTCTTCCGTCATGGCTTGTAATTGAAAAAACTGTTAGTGACATTATAGGAGAAGGCCAAGTGAAATTTAAAATAAATTTATTTCTACTAAATTTAATTTTTTAAAAATGTCTTAAATATACCAGAAAGCATAAAACATGTATTAGTGATTACTGGGGTAGAAATAGGAAATTAATTTAATGTTATATTTTTATATTCCTCTCAAGGGGACAAGCCTCTAGGCTGCCAAGATGCGAGAGATTTAGGTCAGATAAGACTATCTCTTGTCATCACTGGGAAATCCCAAGGTGAGATTTTAAACATGTCTCCATGGCTATTGGGATATCCCTTAGATCTAACACATTGAGTCACCCTTAGTGGATTATATCACAGCTGGCAAATTAAGACTCTGAAATGATTTCTGAATTTTCTTTAACAATGACAAAAAAAAAAAAAGCCTTTCATCTTAGAATATCACTTGTTTGTTCAAGTAGAACACAAAGTGAAAAAAATCCCATGACCTTGGATTATTGATGCCACTGAGATTGTGTCTATTTTTAAAATGGGTATTATAAAATGTTATATATAGAACCGTGCAAATCAAAATTGGACCTTGAGCTACTTGAAGGTGGGCGGGAAGCAGTGAACTCTGAAATTAAAATGCTTGAATCTGAAGTCATTTTATCCCTAATTGTCATGTGAACTTGTTAAAGTTACTTAATCTCTCTGTATTTCAATTTAAAATATTATTAATTTTAAGTTCTTATACCTGGTAAAAAGTAAGATGATAAGGAATTTTCTATTATTTATGTTGGTAGGATTTAGGGATTATGTATGAATCATTTGTATATTTATCGTGTCTCTTACTATTTCTTACACATAGTAGAGTTTAATATAATTTCAAAACAAAAATTAAAATGAGTTCTGTAAGAAATATTTTCTAAAATAAGTAATTTGGTTTACTTGTGAGTTTTTTTGTTTATAGTCATGCAATTTAAATGCTTTGTTTAAAAATACTTCAGAATAAGTAGATAGTGTACAATCAATTGATCAAGCTACATATAGCTTATTGTTAAAATTCTACTAGTTCTTATACAGTGGTCTGTAGTTTGGAATAATAGTGGAATTCACACACACACACACACACTCCACATGCATATATACATATGTGTGTGTGTCTATATATTTGTGTGTGAAAAGTTATTTATTTAGTCCTCAGAAGAATTCCTCAATTCAATTCTATTTAATTGATGAGGCCACTTGAGCCCTACAAATGTTGAATATTTTCCTAATGTTTCACAGCAGTTAGTGAAAGACAGTGAATTTAAAATCAATGCAATCTAACTCTAAACACGCTACTCTCAAATATTTTTAAATATTACCACGTTTCTACCTCACAGATAATTTACACAAATGGGGTTTTGAGTAAAGAAACCAGGCACAGATTTTGACTAAAATCTGTTACTGAAAGGAAGGAAAAAAGAAATTTTATTCAAAGTTTAAGTTTTAACAAGTTGGTAGTGTAGCCAGAATGCAAACTTAAATTCCATGTCCTTTCTATTCAATCCTTATATTTTATTTACCTAAACTATAAAGAGGAGATTATACTATACTAGAATATTCCTCATAAGGTAATGTTGAAATGTATGAGAGACAATATGTGTATGTATATATACATGTGTATATGCATACACATATGTTTATATGTGTATACATTAAAAACTATGCCTGCCACATAAGTATTCAATAAATAACTACTGATACATCTTTAAATTTTAATTATACCCTGATTTATCAATTGACTTTGCTATAAAATAGCTAGCTTTTTAAATTCAGAAGCTATTCTGAAAGATGCCATTTTTACATTGAAACATATTTATGTATTGATTTGAGATGCATATGATAAGCTTCATTAAGGCAGGAAAGCAAAGGTTAAGATACATTCTGGGTAGCAAACTGTGTGTCAGTAGCATCAGAAACAATAGTTAGAGATATTTGAAGAAATAAAAGCAGCATCTCACCCCCCAAAAGAGTCCAGAGACACTGGGAAGTACAGTCCAGAAACATATGCTCTTGAAGGATGTGTACTGGAGTGGAATGAACAAGGGTAACATTGTATTTAGTACATTTAAAGTACACTAAAAAAAGATGAGAGCCAGGTGAAACCAGTCATGGAGTTGTCAAGCAGATCTGGGAGCTATTAGTGGTGAAGGTGATTGGGAAAGCAGAAAAGGGCCAAGTAACAGGGTGTTGACAGATTATTGGTGTTTGTGATAGCAGGAACTGACACAGAGGCAGCCAAATGGATCTAGCGTTTGAAATGGCTGTTTTCATTCAACATAGGATGACCCCGACTTCAGTGGTGGTACCAGGTTTAAAGGTCTCATAGACAATTTGAACAGGCTGTGATGTTTCCTAAGTCAAAATGGGAAAGGAATGAGTGAAGAAGGGTGGCAAGACAATGGCTTAGAAAATGATAAGGAGCATAAAATGATAACAACAAACTATGTGGAGAAAATGTAAGTTGAAGAAGGAGCACTACAGTCATGAGTCGGGAATAGGAAATAAAATATAATCAGATACAATTTCTGGAAAGACCTGGGACAAGGAATCCAGAGCCATGGCTATGAGTGGTCAACTTCCAATTTGAATGGATTAAAGTGAACAAATGTCCCAGTCTTCCTAGAATTTTCAGGTTTTAGAATTAGAAGTCCCATGTCCAGGAAAAGCCTTCAGGATCAAGCAAACTATGTTGATGGGTCACCCTAAAATTATGACTAATAGACAATACAGAAAAATGTATGTTAGCATAAAGGCAAAGGTTGGCCTGGCCAAGGCCAAAGAACATCTAGTACAAAAGTGCCAGTGATAGAAATGTTTCCTCTGTAAAAGAAGTTATGGCAGAAATTGGGTCTGAAATTGATTCCAGTTGTGAATAGAAGTACTTAGTTGTGCAAGTGTTTATTTACTTGCTAATTCATTCATTCATTCATTCATTCATTCATGCTCCAAAGATTAAGAAGGCCTAGGAAAGAATGGCCCATGAACATTCAAGAAAAGAGTAAGCAAGTGAGAAAAAACTGAATCAGACACCAGATTGAAAGGCCAGATACTCCTTTGGATATATACCCAGTAATGGGATTGCTGGGTCAAATGGAATTTCGATTTCTAGGTCCTTGAGGCTTCGTAGGGACATGGATGAACCTGGAAACCATCATTCTCAGCAAACTGACACAAGAACACAAAATCAAACACCGCATGTTCTCACTCATAGGCAGGTGTTGAACAGTAAGAACACATAGACATAGGGAGGGGAGCACTACACACTTGGGTCTGTTGCGGGGGAAATAGGGGAGGGACAGTGGGAGGTGGGGAGTTGGGGAGAGATAGCATGGGGAGAAATGCCACATATAGGTGAAGGGGAGGAAAGCAGCAAGTACCACGTGTGTACCTATGCAACAATCTTGCATGTTCTTCACATGTACCCCAAAACCTAAAATGTAATAAAAAATGTATTAAAAAAAAAGAAAAGCCAGATACTAGTATAACAATATATATCTGATTTTAAGATCAGAGATATTTTTAAAAATAGTATTTGGACAAATCTATAGAACTATATAACCTCAGTCACAATCAAGATACAGAATATTTCCAACATCTCAAGGAAATTCCTTGAGTTTGCTCAGATCCATCCTTACAAACTTTCTAGAATTCACGTAAGTGAAAACATATATTCTGATTCCTAATTTTTATAACAAACCATCTCCAACTTAATAACATACAACAATAGCAATTATTAATATCACTAACACATTTGATCTGAGCTCTATTTGACCACATCTGGGAAGACTTGAAGATCAGCCAGAATCTGAAATCATCTGAATGTTCTCTTCAAGCTCTCATTTGGCAGTCGAGGCAGGCTGATGGCTAAACTATGACTGGAACCTTGTGATAGGAGTGTCAAAGATTTTGCAGCATGTTTTATCAGACACAGGACTCTTTTGTGTCTGGCTTTCTGTTGTTCAGTGGAATATATCAGAAATGCATCTGTTTTTCTGTGTGTATGTAATTGGCTCCTTTTAGTGTTCAATTGTATAGATATGACACAATCTATTTAACCATTCATTTGTTGATGAGCATCCAAATTGTTTCTAGCTTGGGGTTTTTATGAATATAGCTACTATAAGACTTACACAAAGATTCTGTCTGACTTCTTTCTTCTTAAATAAATATAGTAAATTTATGTAGTAAATGTCTTCTGAGTCATTACAAAATGTATTTTTAATCTTATAAGAACTGCTAAATTATTTTCTCAAATGGCTGTACCACTTTACAGTTTCATCAACAATATATGCGAGTTTCAGTTGCTGCATCTACTTCTCAGCACTCAGTATTGTGGATGTTTAATAGTATCTGAGATTTTCAGTTTTATTTTCCTGAGAACTCATGATACGGACTGTTTTTCACCTACTTATTGGCTATCTTCTTTTTTTAAATGTCTGTTCAAACTTTTTGCCAAAGTTTTAATGGTCATTTTTTCTTATTATTAAATTTTAAGGTCTTTGCATATTTTGAATACTAAATATTTTTCAAATATAAAATGAAAATGAAAATATTAAAATGGAAAACATTTTCTTCCAGTATGTGGATTGTCTATACATTTTAATGTTGTCTTTGGTGATTAGAAGTTTTTCATTATTGATATTCTCATTCATTTTTTATTTTGAATTTTGCTTAACTCTGATCTGAAAAATCCCTGATAAAACCAATACGGCAATAATTTGCTTTTATGTTTTCTTCTAGAAAATATGTAGCTTGAGCTTTTTATTTAGGTATGATATTTATTTTAAAACAATTTTTGTATATGGTGATAAATCAGTCATTTTGAGGTTCATTTTTCTCATATGGATATCCAGTTTTGCCATCATCACTTAAAGAAAATATCATTATTTTACAATGAATTTCCTTGGCACTGTCAAAACCACACCCACCCACCCACCCACCCACACACACACACACACACACGCACAGAGACTCACGCACATACACATACATGCACAAACACACATCGTTTTTTTTATTGAAAAAGTTTGTGTTTATTTAAGTTGGTAGTGGAGTTCATTTTCAATAGAATTTTTCAAACAAAAAATAATTATTTTCCCCCTTTTTTCTTTTTTCTTTTCTTTTTTAAATTATACTTTAAGTTCTGGAGTACATGTGCAAATTGTGCAGGATTGTTACATAGCTATACACGTGCCATGGCGGTTTGCTGCATCCATCCCCTAGTCACCTACGTTAGATATTTCTCCTAATGTTATCCCTCCCTAATCTGCCTACCCCCTGCTATGCTCTCCTAGATCCCCTGCCCCCCAACATGCCCCAGTGTGTGATGTTCCCTTCCCTGTGTCCATGTGTTCTCATTGTTCAACACCCACTCAAGAGTGAGAATATGTGGTGTTTGGTTTTCTGTTCTTGTGTTAGTTTGCTGAGAATGATGGTTTACAGCTTCATCCATGTTCTTGCAAAGGACATGAACTCATCCTTTTTTATGGCTGCATAGTATTCCATGGTATATATGTGCCACATTTTCTTCATCCAGTCTACCATTGACGGGCATCTGGGTTGGTTCCAAGTCTTTACTATTGTAAACAGTGTCGCAATGAACATATGTGTGCATGTGTCTTTATAATAGAATAATTTATAATCCTTTGGGTATATACCCAGTAATGGGATTGCTGTGTCAAATGGAATTTCTATTTCTAGGTACTTGAGGAACGGCCACACTGTCTTCAACAATGGTTGAACTAATTTACACTCCCACCAACAGTGTAAAAGCATTCCTATTTCTCCAGATCCTCTCCAGTATATGTTGCCTCCAGATTTTTTAATGATCACCATTCTAACTGGTGTGAGATGGTATCTCAGTGTGGTTTTGATTTGCATTTCTCTAATGACCAGTGATGATGACCGTTTTTTCATATGTCTGTTGGCTGCATAAATGTCTTCTTTTGAAAAATGTCTATTCATACCCTTCACCCACTTTTTGATGGGGTTGTTTGATTTTTCTTGTAAATTTGTTTTAGTTCTTTGTAGATTCTGGATATTGGCCCTTTGTCAGATTGGTAGCTTGCAAAAATTTTTTCCCATTCTATTGGTTGCTGGTTCACTCTAATGATAGTTTCTTTTGCTGTGTAGAAGCTCTGGGGTTTAATTATATCTCATTTGTCTATTTTGACTTTTGTTGCCACTGCTTTTGGTGGTTTAGTCATGAAGTCCTTGCCTATGCCTATGTCCTGAATGGTGTTGGCTAGGTTTTCTTCTAGGATTTTTATGGTGTTAGGTCTTACATTTAAATATTTAATCCATCTGGAGTTAATTTTTGTATAAGGTGTGTTTCAGCTTTCTGCTCAGCACTTTATTTTTATTTTTGATGCTCTACTTCCATTGAGTTGCACATTTCTTTATATGTCTACCCTTACACCAGTATCACACTTTACATGTTAAAGTAGATCAAAATTATCTATTAAATAGTATTTAAACTTGTTTTGACTCTTCTAGATTATTTGCATTTCCAAATAAATTTTAACATCAACTTGTCAATTTCTACCAAAAAGAAAACATTCCACTGGACTTTTGATTGGGCTTGTGCTGAATATCTAAACCAATTTAGGGAGAATAGAGGTAATGTCCCATTAATATATTGCTAACTTTCAAATATTTGGGGAATTTCCAAGTGTTTTATTTTGCTTATTTATAATTTACTTCCATTTCAGTTAGCACATATATTCCATATTATGTCAATCTTTTAAACTTTACTGAGAGTTGTTTTATATCCATCTTTGTGAATGTACCAAAGGTACTTGAAAATAATATAGAAGTGTCAATGTGGGGTAGAGTCTTATAAATGTCAAATAGGTTAAGTTTGTTGAATGCAGTGTTCAGTTCTTCTGTATCCATATTGATTATCTGTCTATTCATGATCTTGTTTTCTGAGAAGGGTGTAGAAATTCAAACCAAACTGTTAATTTGTGAGTTCTATCACTTTTTATTTCATTTATTTTGAATCTGTTGATACACAAACATTTAGTATTTTTATATTTTCTTTATACATAGACTCTTTTTCATTAAAAAGTCCATCTTTATTTCTGATAGTATTTCTTGTTCTGTTTTCTATCATAATTGCCACTGCAGCTTTGTTATGATTAGCATTTTCATAATACATACTTTCCATCTTTTAACTTTCCACTTACCTGAGTCTTTTTATTTAAAGAGCATTTCTTATAGGAAGCATTTGGTTTTGTCTTATGCTTTTAACATAATAATTTGATTTTGATATACTCGTTAGGGTTTTGATTTATGTGTTTAACCTAGGTTTAAAATATTTATCTTTAGCCTATCAAAACTGACTTTCACATAATGATATAGCACTTTGTGCATACTGTGAAACATTTACAAAAGTATACATTCCTTTACCCTCTCTCATTTTTCGTCCTGTTGTCACGCACTTTACTACCAACTTTATTACTATTTGTGGTATGTACTTCACAACACTTCATTATTACTTTTGTTTTAACATTAAATTATTTAAATAATTTGAATATTGTGTATTTTTCATTTTTATAATTTGTTATCCTTGCGTTTATGTAGATTTATGTTTTCATTGGATTTATTCTTTGTTTTGGTTTTTCAAAAATTGCTTTAATATTTTTTATAGTTTGCAGTGGGGTTAATTCCCATAACTTTAGCTTTTCCAAAAAAAAAAAAAAAAGCGTTTCTTTTTTTTAAAGATATTTTGCCTATACATAGAACTGTAGGCTGATGATTTTTATACTTTCCTCTATTTTAAAATTTCATTCTATTTTTGTCTTCTTTGCATTGTTTCTAACAAGATGTCTGTAAGGGTTTTGATTTTGTTCCCCTTGCTCAGAGTTTTTTCACCTTTTTCTTTTTTTTTTCTTTTTTTTTAGTTTCTTGGATCTGTAGATGTATAATTCTGATAAAAACTGGTCACATTTAATAATTCTTTCCTCAAATATTTCTGTAATATTCTTATTTTGCTGTTCCATTATATATATTACAGCACTTGATATAGTTTTACAGATCAATTAGATCCTATTTGTTGTTTTAAGATTATTTTTATCTCTATTTTCGATAGTTTCTATTGCCATGTCTTCATTTTCACTGATCTTTAGTCTGTTGTTATGATATGGTATTTTTCAGCTTTGAAATTTCATTTGCTCTTTTTTTCCCTATTTTTAATTCTCTGCTCATTTCATCTGTGTTTACTTTTACATTCTCTAGCATAAGCAATTTCTACTGATTTCATCATAATCATTTCTGCGACACTCTTTATTGACTGATTTTTCTTCCAGTTTTGATGTACATTATCCTACTTCTTTGAATATATAGTACTTTTATGTGATACTAGACCTTGTAAATATTACATTGCTGATGATCTAAATGTCATTGCTTCCCTTTAAAAAGAGCAGAATTTTGTTTCAGAAGACAGCTCAGTTGCTTATGCATCAGCTGGATCTTTTAGTATTTATTTATTTATTTGTGATAGTCTCACTTTGTCACCTAGGCTGCAATGAAGTGATGCAATTATGGCTTACTGCAGCCTTGATTTCCCAGGCTCAAGCAATCCTTCTACCTCAGCCTCTCTAGTCACTGGGACAACAGGTGTGCATCACTATGGCCAGCTAATTTTTGGATTTTTCAAGGAGATGGGATTTCACAATGTAGCCCAGGCTGGTCTCAAACTCCTAAGCTCAGGCAATCCTCATGCCTAGGCCTACCAAAGCACTGGGATTACAGTTATGAGTCACTGCTCCGGGCCTCTTTTAGTATTTTAAAGCTATATTATGGCAAATCTTGATTAGCTTTACTACAGGACTAGGTTTCCTCTATTGTGCGTGTTATTTTCTGTGGTGATCCTGATAGATGCAGAGCAACAACGATGATGCTCTTGTACTAGAGCATCAACCTATCACACTCTTATGTAAAAATCACTGAGAAGTAGGGACGTCTGGCCTCCAGAGGGTATCATTGAACTCAAAAAGAGAGAGATAAGATTGTTTAAAAGAGAAGGATCAGGTGAGTGTGAACCTCAGGAGATGTGACTTACCAATGGCATGTGTGATAGAGATCCTTGGCTGTATATTTGCGGATTTTTTTTTTTTTTTTGAGACAGGATCTTACTCTCCCTCAGGCTAGAGTGCAGTGGCGCAATCTCGGCTCTCTGCAACCTCTGCCTCCTGAGTTCAAGAGATTCTTGTGCTTCAAACTCCCAAGTAGCTGGAACTACAAGTGTGTGCCACAATGACCAGCTAATTTTTGTAATTTTAGTAGAAATAGATTTCACATGTTGACCAGTCTGGTCTCAAACTCCTGACTTCAAGTGATCCGCCCACCTTAGCCTCCCAAAGTGCTAGAATTACAGGTGTGAGCCAGTATGCCTGGCCAATTTGTGGATTTAAGCAATGACTTTTTTTAAAACATAGAATCCTTTCTCAGTGTCAACTCTAATATATCAAATTGTAGCATCTCTTCTGGTAAAGACTGGAGGATGGAAGAACTGAGATGAACAGGTTAAGCGTGTTCAGAGTGATGATAATGTCGTTTTAAGTCATATCTGTTTTCTTCTTCACCTTTACATTAATCATGCTTCTAGAAAAACATATTTAAGGCAAAAATTAACTTCAAAAGTAGTAGTTCCTTCGTTTTTCCTTGCTCTTGACTTCAGCAGACAAAATTATGATCCCGTGCTAGCATCTCATGACTTCATTTCTAAAACTCATACATTGGAAATGTTCTGTCACAAAACCATTTTAAAGAGAAGGTGCATGTGTCCCTTTGTCATATATGCCTCCAAAGAACGTAGGAAGCTTATTGACTCAAATCTCATTTTATTTTCCAAGGAATTGGCACTTTAAAAATCAGTGCCAGCTGGAGGTCAGTTATCTGTGGTTGGCTTAACAAATATGCTTTTTTATTCATTATTCTGCTATATCTTGCTCATATAGTTTGCCAATAAATAGGAACTACTGTTAATTATTTCTTTCACTGAACAGTTTGAGATAGCATTTCCCAAATTTTGTGTTGTACTAGAAATTCGCACATCTGTTAGCTGACTATATCTTCATTAAATAAGCAAAAATCATGAGATTACACATTGAGTCTTTAGAATGCATAGTTGCAAGTAAAATAATCATATTGCAACTTATGGCATCTGTGGTCATTTGAGAAGGCTTTACAATATATTCCCAAATGATACGTAGAAACAATGCAAAGGAGGTACAAAGATCAACAGCTACCAAGATGCTGCAGATTGAAGGGTGTTAATAAAGAAAACCTGATTTGGTTTTTCTTCCAAGAAATTTAAAGCTTCTTTTGAACACAAAACACTATTTCCAAAAGACTCTATTCCAATTCTTGTGAACTAGGACAATTAATGTAATTGTACATTATAACTAGTGTAAGTAGAAACTGAAAGTGAGATTTGTGGTTGAAAATCATCAAAAAGGAAAAGAGAGAGAGCGGGGTGGGGGGGTGGTTAGAGGAAGAAAGGGAAAATAAGAAAAAAAAAACAAAAAGACAAAGAAAAACTAAGCTTAAGGGTGGCTATCCAAAAAAATACGGCCAAACACTGCCAAATTCAAAATTTTTATTCTTATTTTTGACAGTGCTGACAAATTTAGTTACTGTAGCACTCACTTCATCAAATGTTACTCCATGTAGAAAGAATACAATATTATATAATTACACTCATATAATCATTTCATCCATATTAGTTTTAAAAATTGATTGCATGCCAAACTCTTCTGTTTTCTGATCTTATAGATCTCCATAGTCACACAGAAAAAAAGATTATGGAAGATTATCTAAAAAATTTTATGCTGTAGTGTGACAAAAACCTCTTTTGTTTTTGTTTTTACATAAATAAATGATTCCTTTTTGCAGAGGTTTGTAGATAATGTGGTTTCAGATAAATGAGTTTCTTAGATCAACGACTGTCTTAATACCATATATTTTCATGTTTTTCTCATTTAGCTGCTACCAGAGATATGCAGTTTAAATATTACTGACAGGGAAAATCTAGCAGAGATCTTTAAAAAGCAATTCTCTGTCTTATTTATTTGAGAAACTTTCCAGAAGAGGTTAACCTATAAGAATCTGAGACTTGGGTCAATTTTGTCTGTCTTAAATGTAATCAAAGAATCACAACCTTCAAGTCCAAGGTTAATCATTCAGATAGTTTAGAGGGTATGCTTTCATTCAGTTTTCTAGTCCAGTGCTCTTTCCATTTCCTTGGGAAGAAAACCGTGTGAAAAGTAATAGGAAGAAATATTATGAAGTCAATTACTTTGAGAAAGATTACAATTAAAAAGTCTTACCCTTCATCCTAGCTCCACCAGGATATTTCCTATTAAAAACAAGATGAGGCAGTTAACAATAATAGTAAAAAGATATTTAAAAATATTTAATATGTACACATTATTTTATTTTATTCTCTCAACAACCCCGTGAGGCATGGCAGAAAAATTAATTAAGTCACCCAGGAGTCAGAAGTCAAACTCCGCATGTCTCACTTCAGAACGTATCATTTTAATCACTAATCCATACTTCAGATAGAGATGCTCTTGTGTTATCTCAAAGAGCAAAACTTACTTACATAATGTCTCTAAATAACCAACTTTTTCTTCTCTATTTGACTTCCTGATTTGGGGATTTTATTTTCTTTACCCTGTCATTTAACCACTGCCCTATGTCTTGGAAACTTTCATTTAATACTCATTTTATATGACCCAAATTCTCACTCCTGGCTAATTCTGTCTCTTACAGTTGCAAATCTTTCACTCATAACTCATATTCTCCAGACTGCATGATACATTTTAAATACTTTTCTTCTTTTTTTTAATAACTTTTAAGATAAAGGGTATATGTGAAGTTTGTTACATAGGTAGACTTGTATAATGGGGATTTATATTACAGATTATTTCATCAACCAGTTTTTAAGCTTATTACCCATTAGTTATTTTTCCTGATCCTCTCCCTCCTTCTACCTTTCACCTTCCAATAGGTCCCAGTGTATATTGTTTCCCTCTATATGTCCATGTGTTCTTATCAATTAGCTCCCACTTGTAAGTGAAAACATGTGGTATTTGGTTTTCTGTTCCTGAGTTAAAGAATAATAACCTCCACCTCATCTATGTCCCTGCAAAGACTTGATCTCATTTTTTTCATGGCTCCACAGTATTCCATGGTGTATCTATACTGCATTTTCTTTATTCAATCTATCATAGATGAGCACTTAGGTTGACTCCATGTCGTTGTTATTATGAATAATGCTGCAATGAACATATCTGTGCATGTGTCTGTATAATAGAATGATTTCTATTCCATTGGGTATATAGTCAGTAATGGGATTGCTGGGCCAAATGATATTTCTTTCTCTAAGTCCTTGAAGAGTCATCACACTGCCTTCCACAGTAGTTGAGCTGATTTGCATTCTCACCAACAGAAGTGTTCCATTTTCTCTACAACCTCACCAGCATCTGTTATTTTTTGATGTTTTAGTACTAGCCATTTTGATTGGTGTGAGGTGGTATCTCACTGTGGTTTTGGCTTGCATTTCTTTAATAATCAATGTTATTGTTGAGCTTTTTAAAAATATGATTGTTGCCCTCATGCATGCCTTCTTAAAAAAGTGTCTGTTCATCTCCTTGGCCCACTTTTTAACAAGGTTGTTTGCTTTTATTCTTGTAAATTTGTTTAAGTTCTTTATAGATGCTGGATATTAGACCTTTGTTTGATACATAGTTTGAAGAAATTTTCTGCATTCTGTAGGTTGTTTACTCTGAACAAATAAAGGGCATCCAAATAGGAAGAGAAAAAGTCAAACTATCCCTGTTGACAGGCAACATGATCTTGTATCTAGAAAACGCCATGGTCTCAGTCCAAAAGCTTCCTAAACTGATAAACAACTTCAGCAGTCTCAGAATAGAAAATCAATGTGCAAAAATCACTAGCTAACATTCCTATACACTAAGAACAAACAATCTAAGAATCAAATCAGGAAAGAAACCCAGTTCACAATTGCCACAAAAAGAATAAAATACCTAGGGATACACTTAGGGAGGTAAATGATCTCTACAAGGAGAACTACAAAACAAATGAGAACACGTTCCATGCTCATGGATAGGAAAATTCAATATTATTAAAATGGCCATAATACCCAAAGCAATTTATAGATTTATTGCTATTCCTATTAAAGTACCATTGAGATTCTTCACAGAACTAGAAAAACCTATTTTACAATTCATGTGTCACCAAAAAAAAGAGCCCAAACAGCCAAGGCAATCCTAAGCAAACAGAACAAAGCTGGAGATATCACACTACCCAACACTACAGGGTTAAAGTAACCAAAACGGCATGGTGGTGGTACACAAACAGACACATAGACCAATTGACAGAAGAGATAATGCAGAAATAAGATCACACATCTACAATATTCTGGTCTTTGACAAAGTTGACCAAAAAAAAAAGCAATGGGGAAAGGATTTCCTATTCAATAAATGATACGGGATAACTGGCTAGCCATATGCAGAAGATTACAGCTGGAATCCTCCTTACATGATGTCCAAAAATTAACTCAAGATGGATTAAAGAGTTTAATGTAAAACTCAAAACTATAAGAACCCTCAAAGACAATCTAGACAATCCTATTTAGGAAAAAGGCACTGGTAAAAATGTTATGGCAAAAATGCCAAAAGCAATTGCAACAAAAGCAAAAATTGACTAATAGGATCTAATTAAACTAAAGCTTCTGCACAGGTAAATACATTTCTAGCTAAAAATTTAGCTCAGTGTGTTCACCTGAAGGTTGTTTTAGTGTGGTGCACTTTCACCTAATGCACCACTTCCATGTTGAAAGCTTCAAAAATTAGTTTTATATCTACTGTTCTTATTGTAGTGAAGCATTATGGCATGAATTTTTACATAGATAAATAGAAAAACTGATAAATATATACATATACATCTCTACATTTCTTATATATACATGCTTTTCAAGAAATGCATCATTTTAAAGGTAACTATCATACGGTGCAACCTAAGGATAAACATTTCTTTTAATGAATGGTATCTGTCATGCTAAAACCAATAAAAATATTTTTAAATGATGGTAAATAAATTTCCAGAACCTTTTTAAGTAATGTGCAAAAAATTGCAGAGCCTTAAAATCAGATACTGCTAAAATTTAGTAATAAATGCTAGTTTTCTTCTATATAAACCTTCTCATGCTTTCTCTTTCTTCCGTTTCTATCTAATTATTATAACAATTCCTTTAGTAAAAGATATAATAAAAAATTTTATTATTAATAATTATTAATTGTGAATTATGGATATTCTGGCTCAATGAATAATAATTATCCCAGTTGGAATAAAAAATCCCAATGAAGAGGCCAAATCTGGATGACTTATTTAAGGCTTCACGACATGATAACAATCTAAGAAGCAACTTTGGTTCAATTGCTACTTATTATTAGCACTTCCCTAAATTCTCCTAGGTAAAATGATTTATACTAATTTCTAATAAGCATTCTACATTGTGAGTTTATAGAGCTGTCATCAATGCAATGTCTGACATTGGGCAAGTCTTCATATTTTATTATTAGTTAGGCTTAAGTAAAAATAATCATTGCCCAGCACGGTGGCGGCTCATGTCTGTAATCCCAGCACTTTGGGAGGCCGAGGTGGGTGGATCACAAGGTCAGGAGTTCAAGACCAACCTGGCCAATATGGTGAAACCCCATCTCTACTAAAAATGCAAAACTTAGATGTGGTGGTGGGTGCCTGTAGTCCCAGCTACTCGGGAGGTTGAGGCAGGAGAATTGCTTGAACCCTGGAGGCAGAGGTTGCAGTGAGCCAAGATGGCACCATTGCATTCCAGCCTGGGTGGCAGAGTAAGACTCCAACTCAATATATATATATATATATATATATATATATATATATATATATATGATTAGTTAAAATTATTTTGGTTGCAAGTAACAAAACAAACTGACTTTGTCAGCATGTATTCAAAGTCTTTCTCTCTAGAGTATGTTGTTAAATTTTTCAGTGCCGTATACCACTGAATCTGTGTATCTGTTCTACCATTAAAGTCTTAAATTCTCAAGAGGTTGTCTCTGTCCTTCTTTAGTCATGGACTTCTATCCCTAGATCCACATGTTATGCTCACCTTGACAAGAAATTTGTATACCCTGTCCTCTGGAAAAGTCTGTAAATAGGAGGTCAATCTGATTTGTATATACGGCTAAGTAATACATAAAGTAATTTTTAGCTCTGATAAAATATCCTGTTTATCAAAATAGGTTAAAAAGGTAAAAGAATAGTTGCCCAAAGGAATTATAATTTTCTGTAATTTGATATATGATACCATAACATTAATTTCTTGACCTCTTACCTCTTTGATCTCAATTTTAGATGCCTTCCAATTAAGTCAGTTAAGTATTACAACTCATTTGAATCTGTTCCATGTCCAACATTTCAAATCAGGTTACTTTCTCCATGTGTGAAATGTTTTCAAAGAAGTACTTCTGTCTAACTCTTATCTTTTCTCTTGGTCTGTTACGTATTTTGTTGTCATATGCAGACACCATATATTGATGACAATGGTCCTATATTAGAACTGAAAAATTTCCATTGTTTAGTGACATTGTAGCCATCATAAGATGTAGCAAAATTATTTAATTTTTTAATAAATTTAGTGTAGCCTAAGTGTACCATGTTTATAGATCTGTAGCAGTGTATACTGATGTCTCAGGCCTTCATGTTCACTCACCACTCAATCACTGATTGTGATGGTTAATATTCAGTGTCAACTTGACTGGATTGAGGGATACCGAGGTGGCTGGTGAAACATTGTTTCTGAGTGTGTCTATGAGGGTGCTGCCTGAGGAGATTGACATTTGATTCAATGGACTTGGACAGGAAGAAGCCTCACACCCAAGTTTGGTGGGCACCTCAGTTGCCAGCATGGCTAGAAAAAAGCCGGCAGAATGGGAGAAGCAGCTTGCTGAATCTTCCCAGTTGTTCTCTCTCTTCTCTTACTGGACAGTTTGCTTCTGTTTCTTCTGCCCTTGAACATCATTAGACTCCAGGTTCTCTGGCCTTTGGACTCTGGGTCTTGTATCAGCAGCCTCCTGAGGGCTCTCAGGCTTCAGCTTCAGACTGAGGGCTGCATCATTTGCTTCCCTGGTTTTGACCTATTGCAGGAATTTGACTAGTAATTTTATGAGCCAATTCTCCCTAATAAATGCTCTTCTATATATACCTGTATTCTATTGGTTCCATCTCTCTAGATACCTTGATTAATACACGGATTCACCCAGAGCAACTTTTAGTCCTGCAAGCTCCATTTATGTTAAGTGCCCTATACAGGTGTTCCATTTTTTTAATCTTTTGTAACACAATTTTTCTGTAGCTTTTTACCTGTTTAGATATGTTTAGATACACAAACACTTGCCATTGTGTGGCAATGGTCTGTATTTAGTACAGTAACATGCTATACAAGCTTATAGCCTAGGAACAATAATACCATGCAGCCTGGGGGTGTAGTAGGCTACACTATCTAGGTTTTAACTACAATCCATGATGGTTGTACAGTGACAAAATTGCATAACAATGTATTTCTCTGAATATAGCACTTGTCATTAAACAATGCATCACTGCAATTACTTATTTAATCATTTCCATATAAGACACCCAATGCTATTAAAAGTGCCTTAGGCTGGGCATGGTGGCTCACGCCTGTAATCCCAGAACTTTAGGAGGTAGAGGCTGGTTGATCACCTGAGGTCAGAAGTTTGAGACCAGCCTGGCCAAAATGGTGAAACCCTGTATCTACTAAAAATACAAAAATTAACTGGGTGTGTTAGCAGGTGCCTGTAATCCCAGCTACTCTGAAAGTGAGGCAGGAGAATCGCTTAAACCTGGGAGGCCGAGGTTGCACTGAGCTGAGATGTTGACAAGCGTGGGAGACGAGAGCAAAACTCTGTCTCAAAAAAATCAAGTGCCTCAATTTCTTTCATATCAAAGAAAGAAAAATGTATTTTCCTTATTAACACTCATCCATTTGCTTCTGCAACTATCTGCTCTCATCTCCTTTAGAATGGAGGAGTGTCACAGCACTTATCTACCTTATTTTTAATTTACATCTTTAGTCTCTGTGAACTGTAACTTATTTCACACATTTATCTATACCCTTTATAACTCTTGGGATATAAACAAAGCAGACAGCCCTCTACCCACTCTGAAAGTATTCACATTCTTTCTAAAATAAACAATTGCATGATATTCAAATTCACTAACCTAAAAATAGTAAATAAAAACCTAATTTTTTACTTTATTGTCAACTTCTCAAGATTATGAGTGATTATTATCTTTCTTTCTCCTTAAATAATATACTTTAACAAGTTTTTTTCGATGTTTTCATAATTGTTGTGCATAAGGCAAATAGTGAAGATAATTCTAATGTTACTGTTTATTATTTCCAGTCCTTCAAGAGCCTTAATGTATTTCTTTAAACTTGCAAATTAACCAGAACTTTGTCTTCTTTTACTTCTTTAAAAGTGGATAGTATTTTCTTTCATGTTTTCTTATGATATATATTCTTTTGACCTCAAGATATTAGAATAAAATTTTGAATCCATGATCTAAATGCTATTATCTTATATTAAAATAAGTTCAAACAAAAAAGTGAATTAACTTTAAAATAATTTTAAATTATTTCGGCCACTGATTTACCTCTTCAAAATATGCTTATATTTTATACATGTAAGGTTTACAAAAATACTTTATCTGTAAATATAAATGTACATATGAAATAAACAACACCAGATTTGATGACATCATTATTCTGTCATCCCTTTATTCCTGGGTATGGCAATGGCTTCTATCAGTTTTCTTTACTGTGCAACTAAACCGATACTACCATGCTATATCTATTTTGCCGTACTAGATATTTTTTCTATAATATTATTTTCCACCCATTATTTTTCATTCAATAAACATTAATAGTTTCTTTCTGCATAGGTTGAAGTTGAAATTCTTCAGATTTGCATCAAAAGCTTTTCCCAGTCTCTCCTAACACTGCTTATCATTCCGAGCGTATTTTCCACTGTTCTCCCAATATAGATTTTCTAATAGAATAAATGGATTTTGCCTAGACTATCATATATATACTATTCTTATTACAATTTCTGCAATAGTTTTTATACCATTACACTCAAATTTCTAGTCGTTCTTTACACATTTAAATTTTATAAGTTTACTCTACCTTTCATCTAGCATTCTTTGTATCATACTCTGTGTTGGCTATTCTTCAAATAGCCCTATGTGAATAAAATGACTTCTTCCCTCAAATGTCTCATAGTTGCTTAAGTTGCAATCAGAAAAAAAAAAATGTCTCATAGGCTACTAGAGAAGCCATATTTATATAGACAAGTGCAGTTCAGTTGACATTGCATACATAAAGGGCAGTGGAAATCTAGAGTAAAGAAAGATTAACTCTCCATGGTGTTGTAGCAAAGACGGAGGAAACTAGCTGAACTGCAGATTCTTAGGCCCATCCTCAAGTATTGTGTTGTTCCATACTGGAGATTCATAATTCCTGCAATAAACTTAGAAAAAGATTCCTGTTTTCTTAGATAGTAAATAAATGGCCTTGTACCTTGGATGTAAGGCACACTGTCTCAAGTTCATCCTGTAATGGCAATCATACAAAGAGTTACACACAATATATAGATGAGACATGTATCAGCAATGTATAATGATACTTTTGGTAGCAGTAGGATGACTAATTGAGGGTGGGTTGTAATAAAAAAAATGAATAGTGTTCTCAATACCAGTTTGTTAACTATTTGAAGAAATTTGCAAAGTTGTTAAAATCTTAAAAAGTGCTTGAAATCTTTGTTATTTGCCTTAATTTTCTAGATTTAGAGTGTTACTCTGTTCTTACAGGAGATGATAGCATTACATTTTAGGATGGCTTTTAAATAGAAATAAAACCTAATGACTAACTGGCAAAACTCCAATAGATTTTAGATAAAAATCTCTAATTAAATTTTTGTAGAATAAGCATAATTTATTGCAGGTTTTTCAAAAACTCCCTACAGATTTCTACTGTCCTTGAAAATATAGCCTGAGTTGTAAATTGATTCAATCATTTCCAAGTCAAGCAATAACAATCTGCCAAGTGTTATAGATAGCCAAGATTTTCTACTTTTTATTTCTCCATTAAAATTATGTCTGCAATCTATTATCTCTATATTTGTTTTACTCTTTCTCTCTTAAAATATGTTATCTATATTTGTCAAAGGCTATCCGGAAATATTTTAGAAAAATCACTATGCTAGTGCACTCAAAGAAATAACTTGACTCTATTTTTATACTATAATGTCTACCATGGCAAATGTCCACCATGCCACAGTGAGAAAAAACTGGCAGTAATATTATTTCAAATTTTTCCATAATGTCAAAAACATAACATATTGTATATATATGTATATATTTTAGGAGGCAATTAAATACTTTTGTGACTGGAATAATGACTTCATCATACTGATGATACTAATGTCTACAATGCTGTAAAACATTTCAAAATTTTGACAAATATTGGTTTGCTAGGTTTGTCCAGCAATTTTTCCAAAAATGTGTTGGGCTTTTTTTTGTGAATCCCATCTTTAAAATTAAAGATACACACATGGAAGGTCAGCATCACAAATTTAGATGCATATGGCCAACAACTGGTGAAGAAACTCAGATCATTGCATATCTACTAAAAATTAATTTGGCAACACCTGGCTTCACTTGCTTGCATGTAGATGTAGCAATGAGGTCATTTCAGGGAGAAGATTCATAAGAAACTAAGGCCACTTTTTCCTACAAATCAAGGAAGACCAATGCTTATGTTTTTATTGGAAATAGGGGCATCATCTAAATTAACGATGGCATGCAGTTATTAATTCCTGAGTTTCAGAGTTTGCCATTTTTGGTACTATTCACTGATATACATTCTTTTGTACATCAAATTTGCTTGCTTATTTTTCTCTTATTTTTTCCTAGCCTCTGTTCAAAACAGAAATCAAGCCAAATTATATTAATAATTTTCACTAGCATCTATTCCTTCATTTCAACATTTTCTTAGACTATAAGTATCTATTTGATATACTTTCTTGAATAAATATCACCTTTTCAATTTTACTGATATGAATGATTACACTATAAAATTTTCTCCCATAAAAGATCATGTCATATTTCCATGTTCACTACTTGAAATACAGACTGAGGAAAATGTGATCTTGGTAGACAATAGCTATTATAATTGTTCATGCTGCTGATCACTTAAAGATGAGTTTGAAAAGATAAACAGAGGCTTGAAAATGTAAATCCTTGTTTGGCTTGCTAAAAAGGTTGAACTTCATACTATAAACACTGAGGATCAATAAGCAGGTGTAACAAAAACAGCAGAATATGACATAATCAAATTACTACAATTGTATTGATCCAATTGGTTCAGATATCTTTGACATGATTTGGATAACAATGAATTCTGATTTAGAGTGGGCAAGAGTGGAAAGCACAGAAAGAAATTCACTCTACGTATTAATTTTAAAGATAATAATGATTTGATGTGGGATAACAAGAGTATGAGTAGAGAGGGAGAGACAGTGTTGAAGAGGCAAAACCTTTCCTCTAGCCTCTTACGGTCTCTGGCTGGGCTTGAGAATTAAAATGACATAAAATAAGTTAATAGGAAAAAACACACAATTTTAATATTTACATGTAAATGAGAGCCTTCACAGGCAAAAGAAGATCTAAAAAGCAGTTCAGCCTATGTGCTTATATACTAAAATGAACAAAGAGTAATAATTTTAAAATATAGCTAAAATATATAGGGAGGCTAAAGGAAGATAAGGGTATTTTAACAGTGTTTGTTGTACACATTTCTCTCAGCCTTGATGTTCCAATTCTAGTGGTAATATTATTTTCCTTTTGGTAGAGGAAAGGCATCTTTCAAAGGGGAGTTTTATTTCTTGCTTTCAGGAAAAAACAGGGTGTTCAGAGCACCCTTCTTGCCTTGCGTCTGCAGTTTTTCAAGTGCCTTTAGCTCAAAATAATTCTTATGCCAAAGTGGCAGACTTTCAGGTGCACATTCTACCCTTCCACAGTTTCCTGAGACATTATGGAAGATGAATGGATTCTTGGAGATGAGGATTGAGAGACTATGTGGAGTGCCGCATGGCGCAGTTCGGAGTTTCACTGTGCTGGCGATAGCATATGTTGAGTTTGGGATACCAGTAAAATGTCTAACGAAGATACCCAGTAAAGAGACAGGTATATGTGTTTAAGGTCAAGTCAGATCAGAGCTAAAATTTTAGAAGGACCAATCATTAACATATGGTTTCTGGCTCTCTCGTTGAGATCAAGGAATTGCCATTTGCTATAGACTAAATATAAATGATAAAAATTGTAAATAAAAGTACAGTATATTATAAGCATACCTACAAATAACCACTTGCCATAGGCAATTCTGTTACTTAAGCTATTTAGTTTCATAATCATAAATCAAAATTATGAAAGGAACAAAGTACCTACTTATAAATTGCATTAGATAAGCAAGCATCCATTTAATTGGCAATTTTGTTTTATAAAGTAGGTTTGTTTGGTGCTCTCGGATGCCATGAATATTTCATGATGTTGCATGTATTTATACATCTGTGTATTTGATCTATTCATTTACTGCTGTAATTATAGCTCTCTATTAAATGAACCTGTCCATGGGTTTTAGTTTTTTCAGGTTTTAATGATGGAGGTAAAATTTATCAAAGAGTTTCTAACAAGCTAAACTCAAAATCACTCTTTCTTTTAATAATACTTATTCCTCCTTGACCCAGATAAGGCTACTCACTGTTCTCTTAGACAAGGATGTGTTTCATTCAAAGATACTATTCCGTCACTCCTACATAAACAGGGTACACTCAGGCTTTCCCCAACAACTTTCAATATTTTTAGGTGGTGAAGTATGTAGTACTCTATCCATGATTTATGTTCCTCCTCCATGGAGTAAAGTTGTTGTTTGTCAATGACTTCCATGATGTGACTACATTTC
Organism: Cacajao melanocephalus; assembly: GCA_963573385.1. Taxonomy (NCBI): domain Eukaryota; kingdom Metazoa; phylum Chordata; class Mammalia; order Primates; family Pitheciidae; genus Cacajao; species Cacajao melanocephalus. The sequence goes on along the minus strand of CAUYLG010007938.1, from coordinate 16,821 downwards.
CCATCCACCTTTGCTCCTGGGTGGGGCAGAGGTGTATGGGCATAAGTTATAATGAACACTTCTGAATAAACTTTTTACTCTGTCATTCACACACTTTACCTTTCCTATCTGCTGGCTGAATATTGATCACTTGGGTGAGCTTTGAAGCCACAGATTGAATATGACAGAGGCTTCTTCATTAGCTTGAGTCATGGATGGCTGCACAGAGCAGAGCTTCCATTGACTTTACCAGGATGATAAATAAATTTCCATTTTCTTTACTGAGACTTTATTATTAATTCGTTGCAGCAGCTATTTGGCTACTTTAACTTACATAATACAACACAGCATCTGAGCCACAGGCTGTAGATAGCTTAGGTCCTTAAGTTCAGTCTTGTATTAAAAACATCCTCAGAGTCAGCCATTGAGAAAACTTCAGTCTAATTTTGTTTGCAAATTAGGATTATCACCAGAGTTAAAAGTTTATTTTAAAGAAATATGGAGGGAGAAGAAAAGAAGTTCTTTGGGAGCAGACTCTGTAGTTAGTTCTCAAAAGGTCATGTCACTTATTTCTTGTAGAAAGTCTGAGATATTCCTCAGTGAATCAAATCAAATAAAATAAAAGCTATTTTAAAGATAAAGAACCTGAACATCAGGCTGATTCGCCGAAGGTCACATAATTACTATCAGAGTTGAATTTTGTACCTAGAATTGTACTACCCATTGGTGGTCTTCCAATTATATCACGTTGGTTTCTAAGAAATGTAACTATGTATGTTTCCGTTTCTCTGGACGGCTCTACCACTTCTTAAAGAGACAAATAAAAGTAATTGCAGAAATTCATTCTTCAACAAATATAAGCTCAGAGCAAATATTTCAATGTAGAAATGATGACTATTCAAGGAGACTACAACCCATAAGAACAACCATATATAGCAGTGCCGTTTATTTGAAAAATGTGTGTTTCCGTAAGATGCAGCCATGCCTGCAATTTTGCTATTATGTATATTTGTTGGCTATAAGTTTCAAAGGATTAGAAAAGAGCAATCCCATTTGTATTACCGTACATGCACATATCAATAAAAAGGCTCCCCGAAGGTGATATAAAAGCTAGTGAAGACTGAAAAACCCTCTCAGAAATGCAGATAGAGTCATTTGGGGTCACCTGCATTGTCAGGGAGACTATAAATTTATTTGAATGCACTGAATCTGAGAAAACTTATAAAATAAATGGTAGGAATATAAATCTGGGGCCAAAGAGTCATTGTATCACTGAAATAGATAATCCTGGCCTGCTTTTTTTATAACCCTTTGTGATACTATAATGGGTGATGATAATTTGAAAGTAGCCTTACTTGGTGTTGAGGATGGTTCGTGAAGCACATTTTATTTCACAACCAAGCAGACATACAGTCTTAAATATTCATACATCTTTAACTGAGCTATTTGACAACATATTAGTATGTCCCATAAGAGGGAAGAAAAAGATAAAGAATGGCTTCTGGGTTCTTGAGAAAGACATTCCTGGGTTTTAATGTGAGCAAAAGACTTTTAAAATAAATTGACATTATTTCAAAGGGGCAGAAACAGAATTTTCAGTCCAAGTTTTCTAAAGAAAACGTTCTATGAATAGGGAGGTCAGGGTGTGGAGTCAGAAAGGAACCTATCTAAAGTTTAGACAAGCTAAGTTAACATTAAATCTATTTTGCTCATCCCAATCCTACCCTTGCTTCTAAGTTCTGATTAAGTCGTCTTCTTCATGAAGATTCCTATAGGTGAGATTACCTACAAAATATTATTGTAGTGTTTCTTCTTCAAAATGTAAAAGCCATAATAAATATCTTCACCTGTTAAACATAAAATTCATTTGATTTAGAAAATCTAGTAAAATGGACAGAAAACATTACATGTATTTTTTTTAAATGAGTCTGGATTTAGGTAAGAAGAAATTTATTCCAAAACATGATTGCAATAGACATGAACTATTGTAATAGGGAAAATACTCTGATTCTAAGCATCCCAAGGGCTAGACAGAAAAACTAAAGAAAGTAATGCTGGAAAAACAGGGTATAGGGGAATAGGATGAGCAGATGTTGTAATAGGATGGCCAGCAAGGGGTTTGTTCTACACTTAAAAGGGTGCTGAAGCTTTCAATGCCTCCTTAAAATGAAGAGTGGGCGTATTTCGTTATTTAAATGTGGACATTCAGTTTTCCTAACACCATTTATTGACAAGACTACCTTTCCTCCTTGGCTCTGTTGAATGTTAGTTGACCGTATATGGTTAGATTTATTTCTGGGCTCTGTATCCTGTTCCACTTGTCTGTGTGTCTACTTTTATACTAATATTCTGTACTTTTTTGATTAACATAGCTTTGTAATATAATTTGAAGTCAGGAAGTATGATGCCTCTAATTTCGCTTTTCTTTCTCAAGTATATTTAAGCTACTTGAACTCTTTTGTGTATATGTATATTAAAATGTCATGTTGTAAACCTTAAATATATGCAGTTAAGAACAACAACAACAACAACAACAACTAAAGGTGGCTAAAGTTCAGGGTGGGGAAAGGAGAGAAATCTACGTGAAATGTGGTCAAGACACAGAGGACATTTTTTTCCAGAGTTATCAGGGTAGACAAATAATTCAGCCACGATATGTGACACAGAACAGGAATATCAAGAGTCTGGTTATGCCTTTGTTATAGGTCAATAAGTCAGTCATTTGCAAGTATTATCTAAATCAAATAGAGAAAATTGGTTCTTTGTAATAACTTATTTCTTAGGACCCAAAATGGTGTCAAGGTGCATTAGTCCATTCTCATGCTACTATGAAACAATACCCAAGACTGAGTAACTTAAAAAGGAAAAGGTTTAATTGACTGACAGTTTCATAGGACTGGGGAGGCCTCAGGAAACTTATAATCATGGCAGAAGGGGAAGCAAACATTTCCTTCATATGGCAACAGGAAGGAGAAGAATGAGAGTTGAGCAAAGGCAGTAGCCCCTTATAAAACCATCAGATCTCATGAGAACTTACTATCATGAGAATAGCATGGGGGAAACTACACACAAGATTCAATTACCTCCCACCAGGTCCCTCCTATGACAGATACGGATAATGGGAACTACAATTCAAGATGTGATTTGGGTGGGGACATAGACAAACCATATCACAAGGTTTCTGAATCATTGCTGTTTTCCAATGGCATAGGCTCAGATAACATTTTCATATTAAACGCCTAGCCATAAGATTATAGTAAAATTTGCCATTTGGTATGCAAATTTGTAAATTAATCAAGAAAATTAAATCAATAAAAAATTATCCCACTTCCATACATGTTAAAAGTAAATAAACCAATAAATATAATTCCTACTTGTAATATTACAAACTTGGAGAAACTAAAATAAATAAATAAATAAACATTAGGACTTCTTTCAAACAACAATACCTATACTGGAACCTAAACATGTCTAAGTCCTAGAAAATTTGGAGGTGGAATTGCATTGATCCAGTTTAAGTGAGGCTCTGAATTCCAATCAATTTTCAAATATTCCTCTACCTTAAAAGCAGCTATGGGACCTGAGAGGGACAGCAACACTGAATTATAATGTGAGGTGGAACCTTTCAAATCACTTTTGACAACATCCATATTCCAATGTTTAAATTTTGATAAAATATTAATTCTGTTCATGTTTCTCATACCCCCTAGCATTCCCCGAAACATTCTTCTTCGTCTTTAACCCATGGTAAAACTGTCTTTATCCCAAATCATAGCACCAACACAATTTTAGTTCATTATCAGGCAAGGAATGCTTGTTGTTAGTTGTATAGTTGTTCTTAAATATCTTTAATTCTTGCACCTTTATATTCAGCTTTATATGTTTGTGCAATGCTTTGCTTATTAGATTTGAAATACCTTGAATACAAAGATTTTCATTTTAACTCTTTCCTAAAGGTCAATATAGGGATTTGACAATTGTAAATTGGGAACATATTTATTTTCTAGTTCTTACATATTTGTTTTTTGTAAATTTGCTTCATCAGTATGATATTTTTAGCTTTTCTGATATTTTATGATATCAGAAAATCATCAGTATATTTTTAGATTTTCTGATATTTTATCAATATACAAACTATATTATTTATAAACATGAATTATTCAAAAGCATAGGACACTAAATTTTAATTCAATTCTCTCATTTTATTGATGAGGAATTTGAGGTGCAGAGATCAAGTCTTTACCTAAGCAGCTAGTTTCTTGGCATATAATAAACAATTTTTAAGGTTACTTAATATAAGTAATAGGTTTTATCATTTCTTCAGATACTCAAAGGAATTCATGGCTCCCCTGATGGTTAAGGAGCATTGACGTACATAATTTCTGAGTAATTTCATAACATGATTAATCTCAAGAACCATATTGTTCTATTATGCTCATGTAAGTGAAGTAAAATGATAACTTTAATTCAAAATTTAAGTATTCAGGTAATTAAGTTTAAAGTCTCTGGAAAAATTGTCTGAACTTTAAAATTTATCATCATATTCTACCGTTAATGAAATCATTCTTATATAACATATATTTCTACACAGACCAAAGTGCTTTGCAATGATAAGAATAAAGGAATTTTTGCAAGATCCAGCCTTTCATGCCATAGATAACCTGCTTTAATGTTAGTCACAAGTGATGCCAGACAAATGCTTTTGCATCAGTAGGAATCAGGAATAATTTGAGAACTCATACAAGCACAGGAAGACATATTTCCTTTCAGAGGAATATAAAGAGACATAATTAGACATTTGCATGTAACATTTAACCCTTAAGTATATTTTTCAGCCAATTACTTAAAATTATGTAAAGTACTTATTCCACCACAAACTAAAAGTAAGTGTAGTCTTTGTTTTTAAAGTGCTTAAAATTTACTTAAAATCAAATACATGAATAAATAATTATATTACTGGATAAAATGAAATTAAGTATATACAAATAATTTGTCCAGTAAACAAATAGTTCCATGGAATAAGCAGTTAGTAAAATATTATCAGAATGTGAAATTCACAGATATAAAATAATAAAAACTTAAAATAAAAATAGCAAGATTTGATCCAGACACATACTTTGTCAACATGAAACATTTGAAGGAAAAAAAAAGAAACAAGGAAACAAAACAACAAATATCTCCATAGCATAGAATCTCTTAATCAATAGGTTAACTTTTTAATTATAAAATTTTTAGGATAACACTGATCAGTGGTTCTTTAAGCATTTTGAGCTTTTAGATTGTGTTTGTGTGTGTGTGAGAGTAAACCTTCCTTAGAAAAAACATATGTGTGTTAAGACAAGAATTTGCACAGGTTTATTGCTATTCTTCATTAATTCCAATTAATTTTAGATTAATAACTATTCAAATGGCCAGAATATATCCCTTGAGTTTTCTGAGGTTAGTTCAGTTTTCTGTAAACATTGGACTAGATTAAGAAAGTCTAATTTGAAACGCAGGACAAAAACCCACTTTTCTTTGCTGCTTTAATAACAAATTTCCTTGTGATCTTCATTCTTTAAGAATAAGCTTCTAGTGAGACTTTAGTACAGGGTTAAAAGAAGATTATCTTTAATTCCACCCTTTGAGTCTAAGTCACAGTTAATAATTTTTCAGCTGTGCACTGTGAGATATAAAGCTGAAAATTTGCGGTCTTTGTTTTCCAAGATCTCAAATAGAATCTTAGAATCAAATATGTGAATAAATAATTATTGGATAAAATGAAATTAAGTAAGAAAAATAAGTATATTCTATATGATATGGAACCATAAAAGAGTGAATACTTTTGTTAGACATTTTGTTAAAGATTAATAATTAAGGTAATAAGAACATTAGTTGTTGAAATACATTCACCGTATATGGTTGGGTGAAAGGCAGGTTAAGACACTGTATGGGATGCAGAACATAGTATTATAAAGAATTAGTATATGATTTATTACTTAGGAAAAAAAAAAATTCACGAGAGCCCAAAACAAAATGTTCACAAGTTATTCTCTAATCAAATAATGGATTACTTCTATTTTTTGTTATGTGTATTTGTAATTGCCTAGAATGTACACGTTTATTTGTGTATATGTATATGACAAATTATAGAAATTTCATAAATCCATATTTTAAAAATAATAGTAAAATATGCCACTTTGGCATAAAGATTATTTTAAGCTGAAAGCAATTGAGAAGTAGTAGACAGGAAAAACTCACTGTCTTTCCTCTTTTTGCCTAAAAATGTGGAATAAGTTTCTCTAGGAAAAGTTGAGTTGAATTTCCATTTGTAAATGTGTTACCCTCTTCCTTAACAACCTTGTTAAGGTTTACGTTTACGTATCATATGTTTCCTAGTCATCTTTACATCATTTTCTAGCGTGAGAAGCCAAAGCCCTTTTCTTTGTCTAGTCATTTCTCCATATAAATTGCTCTTTCTTTGATAACTTTTTTCATTGATCATCAATTTATCACCCTTTTGGGTTTTCACTTCTTTTCTGTGACTCCCCCGTGCATGTAAAAATACTAAATCAAATAAAATTTGTATGCTTTTTCTTCTGTTAATTTATGTTTTATCAGTTTAGTTAATTCTCTTCTCCCCTATAAGTGCTTTCAGAAATGGACCTTAATCCATAACTTGCACTATATACAAAAATTCACTTAAGATGTACCACAGACCTCCATGTAAAACAGAGAACTTGAAAATTTCTAGCAGAAAACACATATTTTGTATGAACTTATCTAGAATATATAAAGATGTCTCAAAAATCAAAATTTTTAAAATTAAAACACCAGCTTAAAAATAGACAAGAAATTTAAACAGACACTTCACCAAAGAATAGATTCTGGGGGTAAGTAAGCACAGAAAAAGCACTATTTGTTGCTAAGGAAATGGAAATTAAAAACACAATAAGCTATATCCCACATCTATCGGAATAGTAAACTGTCAGCACCAGATTCAGGGAAGGATGTGAAGCAACAAAGCCTGCCATAGACTTCTGGTGGGACTATAACATGGTACAACTACTTTGAAAACATTTTGGTAACTTTCTATAAATTTAGATATACAGTTACTATATGATAAAACACTGCACTCCTAGGTATTTACTCAAGACGTGTAATTGTTCAACCAGGCTCCTCTTGCCTGCTACCCTGAAAAAGATCCTGTGCACCGAGAATAGCAGGTTTTGTAGCAGGAAAATAGTTTAATAATCACAGGGTCAGGTGAGCAAGGAGAACGGGAGATGGTTCTCGAATCTTCCTTTCTAAGAATTTGGAGGCTAGGTTTTTTAAAGATGATTTCGTAGGCAAGGGGCTAGGGAATAAGAAATGAAGATTGGTTGGGTCAGAGATAAAATCACAGGGGTATCAGAACTGTCTTCACACAACGGAGTCACTTCCTGGGGGAGGGAAGTCACAAATCCAAGGGGTGTCTCTTGGTCTGCTGAAAGGCTAACTCTGAAAAAATCTCAAAGACTAGTTCTTCGCATTTCACAATAGTAATGTTATCTATAGGAGCCAACAGGGAAGTTATAAATCTTGCGATCTTTCATTATGTATGGGGTAGCAGGCACTAGAGAAAAGCAAGCTAAGCAAGTAAAGGCAGGTTATTGTTTATGCCTGTTTTCAGCAAAGTTCGGATCCCTATCATAATTCTAACCTTGTTTTGTGAATGTGGTTCTAATCTCCAGGCAAGGAGGGGAGTCAGTTTCCTTTGCCTCAAATTTTAACTATCAACTAAATTCCTTTCATGGTTATCTTGGCCTCTGGACTAGAATAAGAAACAAACAAAACAAAACAAACAATAATGTAGCCTGTGAGGTTGGAAGAAAAATGGAGTCAATCACGTTAGATTTCTCTCATTACCAAGAATTTTGCAAAGGTGGTTTTAGATGGATAAAACCTAGAATGCCAATGGTTGTAGCAGCTTTGCTAATAATTACCAAAACCAACAATAAAGTCATATGTTCTTCCACTGGAGAATGAACGAACAATATCTAGTGTATCTATACAATGGAATAGTACTCAGCAATACAAGTAATGAACTGTTCATACAAGCAATAGCATGAATCAATCTCTATTGCATTTGCTAGTTAAAATACCCAGATTTTAAAAACCACATATTGTAAAATTCAATTTATAGAACTCTGTAACAGGCAAAGCTATAGGGACAAATTATCAGGGCTTACAGTTAAAAAAGTTTTCAATATTTGTTAAATGGTAAGAAAGACTATTTGGGATTATTGTGACAGGTGTCAAGACTATCACAATGGGGGAGGGTGATGGGGCTCGACTCCAAAAACAGAAAGAAGAAGGGCATATGGATAGACAAGGAGCAGATTGACAGTGGTGATTGGAGTTGCAGGGGTTGTCAGCAGAAAATTACTTTAAAAAGATATCCAGGGTAGGATAAATTATTTTAAACTGACTTACCAGGACTCTTGTGGAAGGCAATGGAGGTTTGATCAGATTTAAAAACAGAAGTGACTTAGCAAGATTTTTGCTATAAAAGGGAAACAAACATTTTTTTCTACACTTACACAACATTTCTGATACCAAATGTGTGTATTTTATACACCAAGCAATTCTCGAAGTCTCTCAAAACACCAACTGGCTATTCTACAATTTAATTCAATTCTAACTCTAACCTCCTGGAGTTAGCACAGCTCCCACAGGTTAAGAACTCAGTTCATCAAGCTTGCCCCCCAGCACTCCTTCAGTGCCAGTTGTAAATAGTGGGTTTCCAAGTTACTAATATTTCAGTCCAAATTGGCTGCAAATCAGGAATTCCCACCATTCACTCCTTAGGTTCAAAATTTGCTATAATGGTGCACAAAACTCAGAGAAATATTTACTTAACACTTACCTACATATAAAGAATATAATAAGGAATGCAAACAAACAGCCAGGTGAGGGGACACATAGAATTTGGTCTGGAAGAGTTCCCAGCACAGGAATTTCTGTTATGTGGAGTTCGGGTGCTCTAACCTTCTACCATGTGGATGTGTTCACTGACCCAGAAGCCCTCCGAATCCCCTTTGGGGATTTTTGTAGGCTTCATAACACAGAAATAATTGATTCATAACACAATCCCCAGCTCCTCTCCCATCCCCAAAGGATAGGGTGTGGAAACATAAAGTTTCGGCTTCTATTTGTGTTTTGGTGACTAGCTTTTATCCAAGAGCCTGTTAAAAAGTAGCTACATTAAAACATAAGATGTTCCAATCGCCGAGGAAATTCTACAAGATTTAGGAAAAATTTCAGGGGTTTTGGGAACCAAGGGCAGAGACAAATATATTTTGATATGGCTTGAACATGCCCCCAAAGTTCATGTGCCTGTGGCCTTCTGGCACATCCATCCTTTGAAATCTAGGTGAAGTAGGCACAACCCACAGGCTATACACGTGGTGTACCAATGGACATTGCACCCCACAGACACCACCGAAACTTGCTGCTTATAAAATGGTAGCCTATACAGACTGAGCTGCACTGAGCCCCACTCAAACTGCATCTGGAACAACTGAGGATCATGAGGACACCAGAGTGCAGGAAGCAGAGCCTCAAGGCAGTACCCGGCAGTATCTAGCAGGAAACATCAAGATCCCACAGGGGCCTATGCTCTATCCTTTTAAGTCAACCTTGTCCAACCCATGGCTCATGGGCCACATGTGGCCCAGGATAGCTTTGAATGCAGCCCAACACAAGCTCATAAATTCTTTAAAAATATTATTAGTATTTTGCAATTTTAAAAGCTCATCATTAGTGTTCATATATTTTATGCATGGTCCAAGACAATTCTTCTTCCAAGGTGGTCCAGTGGAAGCCAAATGACTGGACACCCCTATCATAAATAGTTCTGCACTATAACCCACAAACTTCGGGAATGTGGTGGAAGTAGCTCCCTGATTTGAGGTTTTTCTTCCATTGCCTTAGTTAATAGCTCCTATCTTCAGTTTAGATGGCTAACTATCTCCTTATTATGCAGTTGTTTGGTCATATACTTTGTGTTTTCTCCTTATCAGGCTTTCTCATTATTTTGAATGTGCATTGGCTGAGAATGTTTCAAATTTTCAAGTTCTGCTTTTCTTTTGATTAACAATGTAGTCTTATTTCTCTCTTCTCACATATTACTTGAGTTTCACTCATATCTGACTTACATGAGACTCTGGTTTTTGCTGAAATGAGTTAAGGCTTTGGGGGCTATTGGGATAGAATGCATGTATCTTGTATGAAAGAAGAAAATGAGATTTTGGAGGTCAGGAAAAAAAATGCTGTAATTTGAATGTTTTCAAATTATAGAGCAGTCAAAAAAAAGTCAACCCACACCTTCAACAATTTGCCTAGAAATGTTCTCATTCAAATATTCAATCTCATTTCTAACAAGTTCTACCTTTCACAAAACACTAGAATGCAAGCAAAATTCATTCAAAATTTTTTTGTCACTTTGTAACAAAGGTTGCATTTTCTCAGTATCAGATAACATGTTCCTAATTTTCATCTCAGGCTTCATCAGAACGGCCTTTCCCTTTCATATTTCTACCAACAGTCTGGTCATGATGACTTAGATAGTCTAGAAGAAGACTGAAGCTTTGTCTGTACCTATTCTCTTTTCTTTTTGGGTTCTCACCAGAATTGACCTAACAGGCTATTCACAACAATGTGTGCATTTTCTAGTATGTACCTCAAAATTCTCCCAGCCTTTACTGATTACCCAATTCCAAAGCTACTTACGTATTTTATGTATTTGTTGTAGCAGCATCTGAGCTCTTGATATCAATTTTTCAGAATGCTTTTGGGAGCTTTATTAATAATTGTCAAAGCTTGGAAACAGCAACACTATCCTTTAATAAGTAAAAATGCAATGAATAAATAAACTGTGATACATCTAGACAATGAAATATTATTTAATGTTAAACATAAATTAAGTATCAAGCCACGAAAAGACATGGAGGAACCTTAAATGTGCATTACTAAATGAAAAAGCCAATCTGGAAAGGCTATGGTCTTAGTTCATTTTCTGCTGCTATAACAGAATATATACTGAATAATTTATAAATAAAATATTTCTCACAGTTCTGGAGACTAGGCAGTCCAATATCAAAGTGGCTGCATCTGGGGAGGGCCTTTGTGTTGCATTATATCATGGTGGAAGACGAAAGGGCAAGAGAACAAGCATGAGAACAGAGAGAATGAGGATCAAACTTGATGATCTTTTCAAGAACCCTCTCCTCTGATAACTAAACCATTCCCTCAATAAGGGCATTAGTTCATGTACCAGGACAGAGCCTTTATGAGCTAATCACATCTTAAAGGCCTCACCCAGTCATACCAAAACAATGGTAGTCAAATTTTTTTCCCTGACCTCCAAAATCTCATTTTCTTCTTTCATACAAAATATATGCATTCTATCCCAATAGCCCCAAAAGCCTTAATTTATTTCAGCAAAAACCAGAGTCTCATGTAAGTCAGATATGAGTGAAACTCAAGGCAGGATTTATCCTGTGACAAATTTTTCTCCAGCTGTGAGCCTATGAAATTAACAAGTTACCTAGCTCCAAAATATAATGGTGAAATAAGCATATAATAGACATTTCTATCCCAAAAAGTTACATGTTTAGGCATGAAGAAAAGGGTGACTGTCTCTACTAAATCCAAAGCCCAACAGAGAAAACAACATTAAATATTAAACCTGGAGAATAACCTTCTTTGACTCCTTGTCTAGCATCCTGGGCACACTGGGGTGGAATTTTGGACTCAAGACCTTGGGCAGCCCCGTCTTCATGTCTTTGTTTGATTTAGTCCATGTTTCAGGTCTTTTGGGTTGGATTCTCATGCCTGCAGCAATCCCAGGCTGGCATTGCATGATGGTAGCATTGATGAAAAGAGTCAAACTCTGTAAAATATTTGAAGAGATTTATTCTGAGCCAAATCTGAGTGACCATGAGCCCATGACACAACCCTCAGGAGGTCCTGAGAACATGTGCCCAAGATGGTTAGGGTATAGCTTTGTTTCATATGTTTTAGGAAAGCGGGAGACATCAATCAAATACATTTAAGAAATATATTGGTTTGGTTCAGAAAGGCAGGGCAACTCCAAGTGGGGGCTTCCAGGCTATAGGTACATTTAAATGTTTTCTGGTTGACATTTGATTGACTTTATCTGAAGACCTGGGATTAATGGAAGGGAATGATCAGGTTAAGGAAAAGGACTATGGAGACTAAGTTTCATTGTGCAGAGGAATCTCTCAGATAACAGACTTCAGAGAGAGCAGATTGTAAAATGTTTATTAGACCAAAAAGGGTGCCTGACTGTTAGTTGATTATATCTCCTGAATCTGGGTAAAAAGGAAGCAAAACAAAGGGGAAAGGGGATTCCTATAGAATGTGGATTTTTCCCACAAGAGACTTTGCAGGGCAATTTCGAGGTATGGCAAGGAAATATATTTTGGGGCAAACCATTTTGATTTTCTTCCTTGTTGTGCCAGAGTCAGATTGGAAAGCAAGACACAATAAAAAGAGTCAAATAAAACCCACCTGAATTTATGATTTGTAGGGCATGACTCCCCAGACTCCTTAGATAGGAATTTGGGCAAGATAAAAAATCAGAGCTTAGTCCTCAGTACTTCTACAGTTTTAGGGTCTTGAGAATGATCCCATGGCTCCACCAGACATTGCCATAGTGGGGACTCTGTGGTGACTTAAACATCACATTTCCACTCAGCATTGCTGTCGGAAGGGCTCTCTGCGGTGGCTCTACCCTTACAAGTCTCTGCGTGGACCCCCAGGCTGTCTACAATATCCTTTATAATCTACATGGAGGAAGCTATGCATACAATAATTTTGCATTCTGTAATCCTGCAGAATTAACACCATGTGAATACTACCGAGAGTGACAGCTTATATCTTCCAGAGCAACATGTCTGGTTGCACTTGAGTCTGCTTGAGATGTAACTGGGAGGCCAAATAGCACTGTGCTGTAATGTGATGAAGAGTCCTGAGGCAGCTGAGGACAGTCAGCCCATGGAAGCTGCCCTGGGCCTGTCCTGCAAAAGCATTCTGCCCTCCTAGAACTCACGACCTGTGATGTAGGGGTAGCCTTAAAGATCTCCGAAATACCGAAATACCTTCAGGATTATTCTACTATTGTTTTGCTCCCTTCTATCTCTACTAATCTCCTTAGCAAATGGATGCTTGGCTACACCTTTGATTTTCTCTCCTAAACAAGCCATTTTACTTTTTTACATGGTCAGGCTGTAAATTTTCCAAATCTTTTCTATTTCTTTTTTAACTATAAATTCCACTGCTAAGTCATTTATTTCTTCTAATATATTACCCTATGGAGTTAAAAGTAGGCATGCAACTGCCTAAATGCTTTGCACCTAAGATATTTCTTCTGTCAGATATCCTAATCCATTGCTCTTATGTTCTGCATCCCATAAAGCCCTTGGGCATGAACACAATTCAATCAAGTTCTTTGTCACTTTGTAACAAGGATAGCCTTTATTCCAGTTTCCAATATCTTGTTTCTCATCTTCCAAAGGCCCCACCTCTTAATATCCCCTTGAGGGTTATTGTTTTAACATATGAGTTCAGCAGGTGGACATAAAGATTCAGTAGATTGCAGGAGGCTATGCATGTGTATGAAGAGGGACTAAAGAGAAAATTTATACCTTTTGCTCAGTTTTAAATCTAAAAATGCTTTAAAAATTAATCTTTAAAGAACAAAAAAATACTGAAAACTGAAGTACCATGTATATAGAGTATAACTCGTGGTTGGATGACAAATTATCGTATAGTAAGAGGTGATTTTAAAATGCTCCTGGAAATTGTACTGGATAATGTGAGTCCCTTCCACATTCAAGTTGCAAGATTTTAAAATCTTTCAATCAAAGTAAAGAAATGAATAGATGTTGGTGATTTTTCAAGTCCTTTCCAGGGGAGAGGAAACACAGCAGATAGAAAATCATGGAAGTGCACATAGACTAAAAATAGGCTTAGATAATTTTCCATTGAATGCATATACCACATTTTCTTTATTCATTTACCTGTCAATGAACATTTAGCCTGTTTCCACATTTTGGCTATAGTTAAGAATGCTGCAATGTATATATGAGTGCTACTATCCCCTTGAGATACAGATTTCAATTTTCTTTTAAATACTCAGAAGTAAGATTACAAGATCATATGGTAATTCAATTTGTTAAGTTTTTGAGAACCTTTCCTTTTATTTTAGTTCAAAAATACTATGTGAGCTGGGAAGGAAGAAAGGAGAAACATGAGTTAAGCATTTTAGTATCCTTTACCTAGAAGAAGATCTCCAAAACCACCTTTTTATTGGGAGAAGAGTGCAACAATCACCCATTTCTTTTACCTTGGAGTTTTTGCTTTTCATTCAATTCACTTGTCTTAATTTCAATGGTATAATAAACAAAAAGCTATGAATACTTGGTAACATATCAAGGAAATGATTATAATAATCCAATTTAGATTTGACATTTTAATCCTCAACAGCTTAACTCATTATCTGAATAAGATATACTCAATAAGTGAATTGGATTGATAAATTATGAGTTTAAAATATTTAACTCAATTGTGAACAAAATATAATTCAGTAGAGCATTGTCAGAAGCTTCACTCTTATGATTCCTAAACACAATGATGAGTCATCACTTATTATCTAAACTTGTGATTGTTTTTGTATCATACTAACCCTTTTTAAGGTAAATAGATATCGATGTAACCTCCCTTCTTAATGACCTTTTATAATTAGAGGCGATATATATTCCTGACAGTTATTTTTTCAACTGGAGCATAATTGGGAATTTTTTCTTCTAGAAATCAGTGTTGATTTTTTGTTTCATCCTTTCATTATAGTTCACTGAAATGTATTCTCAGTTCTTCTTTCTCTATTTTTAATACTAAACACCCCTTCCTACACACATTTTAAAAAGAGAACACACTTGAGTGTTATAGTCAATCAAAAATATGTCATCTATCTAGCAAAGTGCATAACATAGAAAAAATGCCATTTTAATAATGATATTTTTATCTTGACAAAAAAAATATTCTGAACGACAGCATGTGGGGAAGAAAAAGTTATCCTCAAAGACGGCCACAGCAGGTTGTTGTTCTGTTCTTATATAGTCAGTTCTCTCTAACTTCAATCCATACCTCCTCAGAATCATGTTACAACTCCCCAAAACTTAGTGGCCTAAAAGGGATATCAATAATATTAAAAAAAAAAAACACTTGTTTTTCGTAGGTATTGAGAACCAGATATAGTAGAAGCCAATCTCAAAATAGCTTATTTAATATGAATTTAACATCACAAAATATTCACTATTCTTTAATGTAGCTAGATTTTATTAATATATGGATATTAAAATTTTTAGATTGAATTTAAATCTTTGTCATGATCTTTAATGATTAAAAATAATACCGTATAATTGCCAAAATTTCTTAAGACCCAAAATATTTTTAAATTATTTATTAATTTAAAGTAATCTACCTTAGGCTGTAACAGAGAATACTATCAATCAAAAAGATGGCTTGGTGCAGTGGCTCATGCCTCTAATCCCAGTACTTTAAGAGGACAAGGCAGGTGAATCACTTGAGGTCAGGGGTTCAAGACGAGCCTGGCCAACATGCTGAAACTCCATCTCTACCAAAACATAAAAAAATTAGCTGGGCATGGTGGTACATACCTATAATCCCAGATACTGGGGAGGCTGAGATGAGAGAATCACTTGAATCCAGGAGGCAGAGGTCGCAGTGAGTTGAGATCATGCCACTGCACTCCAGCCTGGGTGACAGAGTGAAACTCTGACTCAAAAAAAAAAAGACTATTTAATTTCAGTTAGTTGAGGAGATAGGTCTAGATCCCTAAATTCTGATTCTTAGTCTCATATTCTTTGTGTTTTACTTGTCAAGTACTTTAGTACATATTTTCAGGATAATTCTCTGAGTGTACCAGCAGGCTATTATTAAACTAATTTTACCAAGAGAAACTTGAGACTTAGAACAACCCTGTGATTTCAGCAGGATCACACAGAAGGCACTGATGATGTAGATGTACCTCAAAAAATTAGCCAGGCATGGCAGTGTGTGCCTGTAGTCCCAGCTATTCAAGAGGCAGAGGCAGGAGGATTGCTGGAGCCCAGGTGTTTCGGGCTGCAGTGAGCTATAATCATGCCACTGCACTTCAGCCTGGGCAACAGAGTGAGACCCTGTCTCTAAAAACAAAATACATTAAATTAATAATATATTTATTTTTGCTGAGTCTTCTTCAGTACTTGTACCTCATCTTTGTCTCTGTATCAGTTTGAATTAGGTCCATCTTTAATTTGCTGCAAAGAAAAAAAAAACTCTTCCTTTCCCCTCTTAGGCCTCCAGAGAACTGAACTGACAAAAGACAGGTTAACAGAAGAAGAGACACACAATTTTTATTAATATTTGCATGCATGGGAGTTCACAGAAAATAAGTAAAAATCAAAGAAGTGGTTACACTCACGGGCCTTATCTACCTTTTTAACAAAGGAAAGAAGGTGCAGTAAATTTTGAGGAAGTGATTAGGGAACATATGAGGGAACTAGTGGATGATAAAATTTGGTTTATCTGAGTTTGGTGCAAAAGTAATAAGAGTTTTCACCATTTTTTTTTTTTTGAAAGAAAGAAAAAGACAGGAAAGAAAGTCAGAGTGAAAGAAAGAAAAAAAAAGAATGTAAGAGAGAAAGAAAGAGGAAGAGAAAGAGGGAGAGAGAACGAGATTCTTGTTCTATTGCCCAGGCTAGAATGCAGTCTAAAAATGGGTATTAAAAACCT
>CAUYLG010007936.1:0-47367 GCA_963573385.1 Cacajao melanocephalus | reverse complement strand
AACTCCTGCAATGAATGTTTATGTGATTGAAGCAAATGTAAATCATATTATTTTAAAAAGTGGCAGAATAACTTAACTGATTATGCATGATCCCTCATCCCTGAAATTTATAGTTTACATAGTCATTTTACTTATTTAATTCATTAGCTAACTTTGTGTACTTATAGTTCTAGATATTGATTAGTGTAATTGATTATAAAGGATATTTATTGAATCCAGGGATTGCATTTTGAAATCATAACTACTTTCTTTGCTGAAGTGTGCAGTGTAAAATATATAATACAAATAAACATATTTTAAAATAAGAAAGAATGATGCAGTCAGATTCAACTTTGCCAGGGAGAGCTGACTCTGTAGGAAATGATAAATTGAACTGCTTTATGATCAGTCTAAAACATAGAAGGTGATTGCCTCTGAAAATGGGATGCATCTTTTCTTTGTTTCTTGGCATTTTTCCTATTAGGAATGGAACTTGAGCAGATTAAATGGGACTCAGTCTTGAATCTACAAATGACACCAAGCCTGAAATGATGCTGAGGTTGGAAGCGATTTAGTTCACTTGAATTTTATTTGGGAGATAATGTTTTCCTTCTGGGAAAAGAAATGCTAATGAAAAAAATCGCCTCTGACTACAACTCCGAAGTAATAGGAATCTGGCCAGAAATATGATCTTATGAAAACTCTCCAAGCAAAGCATCTTATACTCATGTCTACAGCTTTGGATTGACATTCTAATGTTTGTCTTTCTCTGGTTTCCAGAGATCAGGGTGGAGAAAGGCGCCAGGGTAACAAGCCAAATAGGTCTATTATGGGATGTCATGCTCACTGGGCATGAGTGCTGTCTCCTAAGACATTTATAGCATTTATTACTCAGCCCAACTTTAATAACACATGGACAAGCCTGGGGCAATTTGCAAAGGATCTGAAAGTTTTTTGTTATGAATGTCTGTATTATAATATTAGTGAGTCTCAGAATTGGACTGGATTAAAAAAATGATCTCATCAAAGGGGCCTCAGATTAACTGGAGAAGAGTGGTTTTCAATATCCCTGCCATCCCAAAAGGTCATGGGTACTGTAGGGGCATTTATAAGAACACATTGGCAGATCGCGATTATTAAGTTGTTAGTTAAAACATGGGCAAAAATGGTAAATACTGACTCTACCTTTTCCGTTGGGGCCATAGAGAGGAAGGATAGAGCATGAGTGTCAGCTATACTCATCTTTCTGCTATAAACCATGATAAGGAGAACATGACAGGAACCAATGATACAAGTCAATCAAGAAAGATTCCAAAATCTTGTAGATAATGCCTCTCAAACTTTAATGTTCATTAAATTACCTGGAAACCTTGGTAAAATTCGAATTCTAATTTGGGAGGTCTGGGATGGGGCCTGAGATTCTGTATTTCTAATAAACTTCCAGGTGATGCTGATGCTACTGATACATGGATCATATTTTGAGCAGCAAAACTCTACAGTCTACCATATCATTTGGTCTGTTGGGAGCTGAGCCCCATGTTAACCATCCCAAATGAAGAAACAGACTCTTAGCTGATAATGTTGAAAAGTTTACCAAGTTACAGATGATCAGAATTGAAAAAGATTTTAAAGGTCATTCAGTTAATTGGTTTCCAAATTATTTTTGTTTTTATTTTTTAAAATAACTTCTTTTTAGGATTAAAATTAAAATTATATGAAGAACATCAATATATAAAACATATCAAAGCTTTGATTAAATCTGGAAGAGATTTAATAAAAAACATGGGCAAACATGGCTTGGAGCCAACTCATCCTGCTAGTACTCCACTCAGACTCCTACATCATTTCCTTAGAACCCTAGGACTCTGAGTAATACTGTTGTAAAACTACTAACCCTATTCAATGTATTAGGAAATAATAGATGGAATTCAAATCCAAGTATCTTTATTGCTAGTCTGATGTTCCTTCTAGTATGTCAAGACCTTATAATTTATTTTTTATATTAGTTTGGAAACTAATTGTCATTGATGCAGGCAACTTCTGGCCATCTGGGCTAGAATAAATCTCTGTCACAATACCTGTTGTTTGCTACATCCCTTGTACTGGGGCTAACTACGTGGACTTGAGAAAATCACTAAGTCTTTCTGGGCCTCAAGTTTCTGATGTACATAATGGAGAAATTTAGAATTTTTTTCTTTGAGATGAAATCTCACTCTGTTGCCCAAGCTGGAGTGCACTGGTATGATCTCTGCTCACTGCAATCTCCACCTCCCAGTTGAAGGAATTCTCCTGCCTCAGGTTCCTGAGTAGCTAATACTACAGGCGTGCAGCATCATACTCAGCTAATTTTTTTGTATTTTTAGTAGAGATGAGGTTTCACCATGTTGGTCAGGCTGTTCTTGAACTCTTTACCTCAAATGATCCGCCCACCTCAACCTCCCAAAGTGCTAGGATTACAGGTGTGCGCCACCACACCCGGCCAAAAAATTTATAAACTTTTAAAAATATATCACCTCATAGGAGCTCAGTACATTCACTGAATGTAACTTAAATGAGGGGGGAGAACATCTCTCTCATTCACCATCATCCCTATGGATACCTTGCATGGTGCCTATCATGAGCAAATACTCAACAAATATTTCTGAAATAAATAAAGAATGATGATGATGATGATATCATAGGCAGAAAACTATTGAAAAAACCTCATAGGTGTTATTAAAATTTAAGGGCCCATTAGGATTATAATCATATATAAAAAAGCTGTAAATTATCTGTGGTGCTCTGCTGAGTGTTGACAAAGGAGAACCATGTTGTCTTTGTCTCTGGCATCTGGTTGCTTGCAACCTGTGACAAATAACAATAATGGGGATATATAGGGCTTAGTAAGAGTTCAACACAAAACTAGTTCTTTAAAAAGAGATTAGAAAGGAAGATTTTAATGTAATATGCAGATATGGGAAATGCATTTGACTGAGGAACAAGGGCAAGTATCTTTTGGGTGAAGAGTGAAGATAGCAGTCTGAATTTTTTTTTTTTTCAAACTAGGTAAGGTGAGCATATTTTGTTAGTTTTCTTCTGAGAAACTGGAGAAGGTATCATGAAAGAAATGGAATCCCCAGAAATTTTCTATTTTCAACTCTCTGGTTACAGGTTAAAGCGTTTGTTTGAGTGGAAGTTAAACTATTAGCTGGCTCACTTTTGGTCAAAGGCTGAGGATAGAAAACAATTGTACTTTATGAAAGAAGTGCACAGCCACTAAGGGCAAACTTTCCTCCTCATCCGCTACTTATTCATTTCAGTGAGAAGCGAGAGAGTGGGGACATAATGCATAGATGGATTGGCTGAGGCTGGACTGTGAAACGAAGACTCTGCAGCAAGCATGCACACTTTAAACAACTGCACCAGGTTCCATTTATCTTCTTTTCTTATTTGCAAAGCCTTGGCTGAGAATATCTGCTGGTTCTGTTAGAGAAAGGAGACTTCCTGAGACATGATGTAATTTTTGCAAAGGGGAAACACATGTTGAGTCCCGCAGTACAAAACAATGTTGAGGTGCTGCTAGCTGGCCCTGTCAGTCACATGACAGGATACAGTATATGGTTAGGCAGCGCTACCCAGGAGCCTGGCCTGCAGAACATGGGGTTTGGGGGTAGGGAAGGGAAGAAAAAGTCTCTGAAGCTTTTTAAATGCAGAGACGCCATTAAGTTTATAAGAGTTCGGAAGAAATGCTTTTCTGTTTTCAGTTATAACAATCTTCCTACTTAGAATACAGATCACACATGTGCTCCTTTTTACACCAGAGACAGAAGGTACTTATGGTGTTTGTGTCAAGAATAAGTTTCAGCAAATTCATATTTTAAATCCAGGAAAATGAGTGAAAATTTTATCAACAATATCATTCTTAGTGAATTTCTCATAATTTCAGATAGCTATCACAGTGTAGTGGGCTATACATTGGTAAATGGCTTCACAGAGACCTTAGGTTTTACCTTCCCTCAGCACTTAAAAACTAGATACAGATTAGTAAGTGTCAAGAGGTGAGGCTTGGTTTGACTAGGAAGCAGGAGATTGGCTAAGATGATCATCTATCTATCTATCTATCTATCTATCTATCTATCTATCTATCTATCTATCTGCCTGCCTGCCTGTCTGTCCATCTATCTATCATCCATTTTTTAAGTATCAATTAGCTGTATAGGCCAATACTAGGTGCCATGATAATTACTAAGGCAAAAGTAATTCAGTTTTCTTCCTTAAAAAGTTATTCTAGAAGGCGTGATAATAGAAATATAATCATAAGAAAAGGGATAAAACCTTGCTGCTCAAAAGTGGGATCTGCTCAGGCCAGCAGCACTGACAGCATTTGGGAGCTCATGACAATGTGGCTCTCGGGCTCCACTCCAGATGATTCTTATGCACGTGAAAGTTTGAGAAATACTGGTTTAAATGTTTATACTGGGAATATAGAAGAGGAAGAAATTACTTCTGGAAAGATGACAATAAAAGGTTCTAACAGACCCGAGCATTGAGCTAGGCCTTAAAAATGGTTAGCTAAAGTATGTACAAAGGTGTAGAAGTGATATAACAGTGGACTAGAGAACAGGGAGTAATCCAGTAGGCAAATGTATATGGGAAAAGTGGGAGATGAACTTGAAAGATCCTTTAGGGCAGATTACCATACTAGAAGTCTGGGATTTTGTAGTATAGATGTGAAAATGTGATTACTTAATGTTTAAATAGTAATGATAATAGAAACAGTAATACTAACAATAATAATATAACAAATTTTATATTCACAGTTTTTAAAATAAGAAGTATTATTTTATTAAGTCCTTACAGAAATCATGTGTAATAAGAACTATTACTCCATTCATTGAGAGGCAGATTAGCGAAGAGATAAAGAAAAGCTTTTAATTTAGTACTTTGAAAGTGAAATTCCATTGTCTTCTGACTTGCAGTATTTCTGATAAGTCCAGACGAGTTGTGTTTTTCCCCCTTTAGATAATGTAATGCATTTTATTTCTGTGTATGCTTCTAAACTTTTCTATTTATCATTGGTTTTTGGCAGTTTGATTATGGTGTGAACTGGTGTTTCTTAAAAATCAAACTTGGAAAAATTTTAGCCACTATTTTTTCAAATGTTATTTCTGTTCTCCTCCCCTTTTGCAACTCAAATTACACACATACTATCTTGTTAGAAGTTGTTTCACAGGGCACCAAGTTTCATTCACTTTATCTCAGTTTTTTTTTTTCTGTGTTATGCATGGCTTTGGATAGTTTTTATTATTGTTTTCAAGCTTACTAATCTTTTATTTTAAGATGCTGAAATCCAGTAAATGTTTTAATTTTGGTAATGTAGTTTTTATTTCCAGAAGAGCCATTTGTTTCTTTTGTTTTTACATCAGTCATTTCTTTCTATATGCTATTATTATTATTTTTTTAATCAAGGGTTAGTGAACTTCAGCCTGTGAGACAAATCCAGCTGATGGACTGTTTTTGGATGCCCTGTGAGTCAAGAATGGTTTTTACATTATATGGGATTATAAAAAATAAAAATGTGCAACAGAGCCTGTATGGGACCTACAAAGCTTGAAATATTTACTATCTGGCTCTTTATAGAAAAAGTTTGCCAATCCTTGCTTTAAATCTCAATTTAAATCATATAATTATATAACAGCTGTTGGAAAATCCTTCTCTGCAAATTTTCTTATCAGTCATTTCTGGGTCTGTTTCTATCGGCTCATCTTTTCCTCCTTAATTGTTGCTGTTTCATAAGTCTAATGATTTTTATTAGATACTGGACATTATGAATGTTATATTGTTAAATGTTGCATTTTGCAGTCTTTCTTTAAAAATCTTTAGGTTTCTTTAGGCAGGCTGTTATTTATGGATTGGTTTAATGCCTTCGAGGCTTTATTTTTGAGGCTAGTTTAGCCATACAACCAAGTTGTGACTTTTCTGATGTTTTTTCTCAATCCTCTCCATGTTCAACAAGGTCTCACCATCCTGGGTGACAAGTGCTAGAATATCTTCCAAGCTTTCAGCATTGTTCAGTTTATATCTCCTTGGAATTGAGTCAATTTCTGTTTTGCCTTGTGGAGTTTCACCCTACACATGCACAGATGACTATTTAGTCAAAGACTTGACAGGAATCTTACGTAGATTTTTGGAGTTCCTTCTTTGGTAGTTTCCTTTTTTTTCTGTATTCTTTCTTACACATGTCGTCTTTCTTATTGTACCTGGATTCTTATTTCTGACTTTTCAGTAAAAACCTGAGACTTTGCTTGGATTCCCACTCCCATGCAGCTGCTTGCACATTGCTTCCAGATGAAAAATAGGGTATCATAGGGCTTATTTGCTTCTTCCTTTCTTTCATGGATTGCAGTCCTGTGCTCCCTGTAGTCCACTCTCTAAAAATAGTTGCTTCATGTATTTTGTCTGGCTTTCTAGATGTTTGCAGTGGGAAGGCGAGTCTTGTACCAGTTACTTCCTTCTGGGTAGAAGCCAGAAGCATAGGTGTTTGAGTCAGACAAACTTGTTTTCTGCTTCTGATTCTATACTTACTAGCTGTGGGCTTTAGACAGGTCATTCACTTCTACAAGCAGCAGTTTCCTCATCTATAAAACAGGGCTAATAACAGAATTTTTTTGTGAGGATTAGATTGAGGCAGTCTACCCCAAATATTAGCAAAGTGCATTCCAAATAGTGCTTAACACATGATGGCTATTATTAACATTTCTTTTTTGGGATGGAAGGCAGTAAGATGAAGTCACTTGTTTTAATTACACATCCAGTAAGCAGTGAGGTTGGTCTGCCTCATGGGAACTCCAACTTGAAAGCCCATGGTTTATTTCAGCACTGACAATGGCTAGCTCACATGGAAATGGTTGAACCACAGAGACTAGAGTGTCAAAGGGTCAAAGAAAGGGCCACAGTTGTGCAAAATGTGTTGTAAAACAATGAAAACCTTCTGATCATGATTAGATCTGAGTAGAAGCTCAGATTATTGTACAAGTTAGACTGCTTGCTGGGAGCAGACACTGCATAGCAGGGAGGAGGATGCTAATATTTAGAACAAGTGGATTTCTTCCTTATTGAGCGTTAGGTTACACTTATTCTTCTACTAATTAGTTCAACTGTGATGGCTTAATTGTTTCTACTTCTCACTCTCTCCTTCCCTGTTTCAATTAGACCAACTCTACCCTCTCCAGATGTCTGCCATTCCCAGCTCTCATTGTGGCATTTAGTTTTAGTGAAGAAGATTCCTGCATGCCCTAAATGAGTAGTCAGACCTTGAGAAGGGGATGAGGGTAAACTTATACTCTGCATGTTGAGGACTGGGCAGTCTAAGACACATGCACCAAAGGGAAGGGGACATCAAAAATGGGTTTCAGTTGTCCTGTAGCTGAAGCCAAGTACACAGGTCTCATAGGTTTCAGATTCATAAAGCATGAGTTTTAGCATAAGACTGATTTAGGTTTTGATCCCAGCTCTGCCACTTACTAGCTGGGTGACACTGAGCAAATTACTTAGCCTCTTTTAGCTCAATCTATAAAATGATGAAAGTAAGTACTATATAAGATTAAATGAGATAATGTATACAAAGCACTTAACCCATAGTAAGAGCTGAGAATATTATAACATTCATCCTCCCAAATAATAACTAGAGAGAGCCAATCCACAAAGCCTTATTTCTCATCTCAAATGTCCATTCCACTTCATTTTCTCCCAGCTTCTTGAACAGTTAAGAGCCTGGAGCCTATGCTAAGGTTGTTCTGAATACTATCTTCATTCACAGACAGAATCGTAATAGGGATCATCTCAAGAACAGAAATCACATGAATTTTTAAACACAGATGATTGAACGTTAGGAATTTGTTAAACAGGTATGGGAAGAATGAGAAGGCACAAAGCAACACTGAGGTAGCCTGGAGACAGTAACAGCAAGTAGCAACCATCATCCCTAGGACTGTTCCCCTAGGGGAGGACAAAGAGACAAGCCATGAGCTCATGAAGCTGGAACTGATCTCCTTAGAGGAGGGGGTTCTGCCTTTGCTGGTGCCTCAGGAGCTTGGCGTAGGGACCCTGCAGAATGGAGACTGGAGATCTATAAAAGGGGTTCTGCTCAGTTGGCACTGGTAGCTCTAAGGGGGCTGTGAGAAGGGAGAGTGTAAAACCTGGACCCTGGATCACTTGTTATTGAAACAAACTACCATGGCTGAGATGACTAAGGTTTGCTGGGCAACGCTTAGACAAACAACAAATAAACAGGAAGAACAAGATTCCTTCTTCCTTCTCTAGACTTACAGCCTGTTGGAATAACCCAACAGGGACTGCCGGGAAGGAGAAATGAGGTTTTCTGAGTCCTTCCCCCACTGTCATGAAGAAGTCTAAAAGGTAGGATTTTTTAAAAATTTATTTTTAACTTTTGTGGTTATATAGTAGATGTAAATATTTATGGGTACATGAGATACTTTGAAACAGGCATGCAATGTGTAATAATCACATCATGGAAAATGGAGTATCTATTTTATCAAGCACTTATCCTTTATATTACAAACAATCTGATTATACTCTTTCAGCTATTTTAAAATGTATAATTAAATTATTATTGACTATAATCATCCTGTTGTGCCAGCAAATACTAGGTCTTATTTATTCTAGTCATTTTTGGTAACCATGAGCCATTCCCACTTCCCCCGACCCATTCTCAGCCTCTGTCATTTCTATTCTCTATCTCCATGAGTTCAATTGTTTTAATTTTTAGCTCTCACAAATGAGTGAGAACATGTGAAGTTTATCTTTCTGTGCCTGGCTTATTTTGCTTGACATAATGATCCTCATTTCCATTCATGTTGTTGCAAATGATAGGATCTCATTCTTTTTTATAGTTGAATAGTATTCCACTGTGTATATCAACCACAGTTTTTTAATCCATTGTCTGCTGAAGGACATTTAGGTTACTTCCAAATCTTAGCTATTGTGAACAGTGTTGCAACAAACAAGAGCATGCAGATATCCTTTTGATATGCTGATTTTCTTTCTTTTGGGTATATGCCCATCAATGAAATTGCTGAATTGATTTATTTGCATATGTGGAACCATCCTTGCATTCCTGGAATAAATCCCACTTGGTTATGATGAGTGATCTTTTTAATGTATTGTTGAATTTAGTTTGCTATTATTTTGTTGAGGATTTTTGCATCAATATTCATTAGAGATATTTGCCTGTAGTTTTCTTTGTTTGATGTATCATTGTCTGGGTTTGATATCAGGATAATACTGGCCTTGTAGAATGAGTTTAGAAGTATTCCCTACTCCTCTATTTTTCTAGCATGAGTAGGATTGATATTAGTTCTTCTTTAAATGTTTGGTAGAATTCAGCAGTGAAGCCATCAGGTCCAGGCTTTTCTTTACTGGGAGATGTTTTATTACGGCTTTAATCTTATTAACTTTTTATTCATCTGTTCAGGTTTTAGATTTCTTCATGGTTCAATCTTGGTAGGTTTTATGTGTCTAGGAATTTATTCATTTTTGGATTTTCCTGTTTATTGGCATGTAGTTGCTTGTAGTAGCCACTAATGATCTTTTGAATTTCTGTGGTATTAGTTGTAATGTCTCCTTTTCCATCTCTGATTTTATTTATTTAAATCTTCTCTCTTTTCTTCTTTGTCTAAAGTTTTGTTAATTTTATTCATCTTTTCAATAAACTTTTTGTTTTATTAATCTTTTGTATTGTTTTCTCCATTTCAATTTCATTTATTTCTACTCTGTTATTTATTATTTTTTTCTTCTACTAATTTTGGGTTTGGTTTTTTCTTGCTTTTCTAGTTCTTTAAGGTGCCTCACTAGATTGTTTATTTGAAATTTTTCTTCTTTTTTGATGTAGGCACTTATAGCTGTAAATTTGCCTCTTAGTACTGCTTCCTCTATATCCCATATATTTTCAATTGTTGTGTTTTCATTATTATTTGTTTCAAAATATTTTTCAACTTTCTTCTTAATTTCTTCATGGAGCCACTAGTTATTTAGGAGCATATTATTTAATTTTTGTGTTTGTATAGTTTCCAAAGTTTCCTTTGATATTGATTTCTAGTTTTATTTCATTGTGGTTGGAGAAATTGCTTGATATTACCTTAATTCTTTTGAATGTTTTAAGAATTGTTTTGTTTTAAGGATTGTGTTCTATGATCAATCCTTGAGAATGATTCATGTGCTGAGGAGAAGAATGTGTATTCTGCATCCACTGGATGAAATATTTTGTATATATCTATTGGGTTCATATGGTCTATAATGCAGATTAAGTCCATTGTTTCCTTATTGATTTTCTGTCTGAAAGATCTGTCCAATAATGAAAGTAGGGGGTTGACATCTCCACCTGTTATTATATTGAGGTCTATCTCTGTCTTTACCTCTTATAATTGCTTTATATATCTGAGTGCTCCAGCATTGGGTGTATATATATTTATGATTGTTATATCCTGCTGCTGAATTGACCACTTTATCATTCTATAAGAATCTTCTTTGTCTCTTCTTTCAGTTTTTGTCTTAAAATCTATTTTGTCTGATATAAGTGTAGCTACTCCTCTGTTTTGGTTTGCATTGACATGGGATATCTTTTTTCATTACTTTACTTTTAGTCTATGTATATTTTTATAGGTGAAGTTTCTTCTAAGCAACAGATCATTGGGTCTTGTATTTTTAATCCATTCAACTTCTCTATATCTTTTGATTGGAGAGTATAGTCCATTTACATTCAACATGATTATTGATAAGTAAGGACTTATTTTGTTCACTCTGTTATTTGTTTTGTGGTTGTTTTGTGGTCTTCTCTTCTTTCTTTCCTCCCTTCCTGCTTCCTTTTAGTGAAGGTCATTTTCTCTGGTGGTATGACTTCATTTCTTGCTTTTCTTTTTCTGTATTGATTGCAGCTTTTCAATTCCAGTTTACTGTTATAACCCATGATTTTAAACTAATGACAACTTAACATTGATTGCAAAAACAAGCAAAAAGAAAACCAATAAAAACTCTACACTTCTTTAACACAATTTCCCCACGTTTTAACTTTTTGTTGTTTCTTTTTATGTCTCATTGTACTGTCTGTCTTGACAAGTTGTAGTTATTATTTTTGGTTGGTTTATCATTTAGTCTTTCTACTTAAATGAGTTGTTTACATTCCAAAATTACAGTGTTAAACTATTCTGCTTTTTATGTGTGCTTACTGTTACCAGTGAATTTTGTACCTTCAGCTGATTTCCTATTGCTCATTAGTGTTGTTTTCTTTCAAATTAAATAATCTCCTTTAGCATTTCTTGTATGACAGATACGGTGTTCATGGAATTCCTCAGCTCTTGTTCATTTGGGACAGTCTTTATTTCTCCATGCTTGAAGAGTATTTTCATCAGATATGACATTTTAGGGTAAAAGTTTTTTTCCTTCAGCACTTTAAATATGTCATGCTATTCTTTCTTAGCCTGTAAGGTTTCCACTGAAAATCTGCTGCCAGATATATTGGCTCTCTGTTGCATGTTATTTGTTTCTTTTCTCTTGTTGCTTTTAGAATAGTTTATCTTTGACCTTTGGGAGTTTGCTTATTAAAGCCTTGAGGTAGTCTTCTTTGTGTTAAATCTGCTTGGTGCTCTATCACCTTCTTGTACTTAAATGTTTATCTTTTCCTAGGTTTCGGAAGATCTCTAGTGCTATCCTTTGAATAAACTTTCTACCACTATCTCTTTTCCTACCTCCTCTATGTGGCCAATAACGCTTATATTTGCACTTTTGAGTCTATTTTCCAGACCCTTTAGGCATGCTTCATTGTATTTTATTCTTTTTTCTTTAGTCTCATCTGTGTATTTTCAAATAGCCTGTCTTCAAGCTCACTAATTCTATCTTCTGCTTGATCAATTCTGCTAAGAGACTTTGCTACATTTTTCAGTATGTTACTTGTGTTTTCAACTCTAGAATGCGGGCTTGATTCTTTTAAATTATTTCAATCTCTGCTAAATTTATCTGATAGAAATCTGAATTCCTTCTCTTTATTGTCTTGAATTTCTTTAAGTTGCCTCAAAATAGCTGTTTTGAATTATCTGTCTAAAAGGTCACATATCTCTGTTTCTTTAGAATTGGTTCCTGGTGACTTATTTCATTTGGTGAGGTCATGTTTTCCTGGATGGTCTTGATGTTTGCAGATGTTCATCTGTATCTGGGCATTGAAGAGTTAGGTATTTATTGTAGTTTGCAGTTTGGGTTTGTTTGTGCCCATCTTTCTTGAGAAGGCTTTCCAGGCATTTGAAAGGATTTGGGTCCTGAGCCCAATAATGCTGTAGTTCTTGTAGACTCATAGAGGTATAACCTTGGCAGTCTTGGATAAGATCTGGAAGAATTCTCTGGATTACCAGCGAGAGACTCTTGTTCTCTTCCCTTTCTTTCTCCTGAACAAGTGGTGTCTCTCTTTTTGTGCTGTCTGGAGCTGGGGGTGGGTTGATACAAGTACCCTGTGGCCACCACTACTGGGACTGCTGAATCAGAAGTGAAGCTAGCACAGAACTGTGGCTTGTGGGGTGGCCAGCTATAACCACTACTGGCTACTGCCAATGTTCACTTAAGGCCCTAGAGTGAACAATGAGCAAGGGGGAAAGCTAGTTAGGTTTATCTTCTTCTCTTTAGGGCATTGAGATCCCCCAGGCTCCTGGTGGGTCTAGAGATGCTGCCTGGGAGCCAGAGATTAGAGTTAAAAACCGTAGAAACCTACTCAGCATTCTATTCTACTGTGGCTAAGCTGGCCCTCCAACTACAAGACAAAGTTCTTTCCATTCTTCCCTTCCCTTTCCACAGGTAGAGGGACCTCTCCTGGTGACCATCACCTCTACTGGCCCATGGGGAGTTCTGTCAAACCTCTGCCAATGTTCACTTAAAGCCCAAGGACTCTTTTTTTTTTGAGGCAGAGTCTTGCTCTGTCACCAGGCGCCAGGCTGTAGTGCAGTGGTGCAATCTTGGCTCACTGCAGCCTCTGCCCCCCAGGTTCCAGCAATTCTCCTGCCTCAACCTCCTGAGTAGCTGGGATTACAGGTGTACACCACCACCCCTGGCTAATATTTGTATTTTTAATAAAGACGGGGTTTCATCATGTTGGCCAGGCTAGTCAAGGACTCTTTAGTCCGCTTGTGGTAAATGCTGTGAGGCCTGGGACTCCCCTTTAGGGCAGTGGGTAACTTCTGGCCAGGAAAGGTTCAGAAATACTGTCTCGTAGCCTAAGTCTCGACTTGGAAACCCCCAGGGCCCACTTGGTGCTTTACCCCACTGTGGGCAAGTTGGTACCTAAGGGGCAAGACAAAGTCTCTTTTACTTTTGCCTCTGCTTTTCCCAAGCAGAATGTGTCTCTCCCCATAGCCACCACAGCTTGGAATGTGCTGGGTCTCACCTGAAGCCAGCTAGCCTCAGAGTCTCACCCAAGGCCCATGGCGTAGTACCTGGGTATCACTGCTGGTTATTCAGGGCCCAAGGGCTCTTTAGTCAGCAGATGATGCATCCTTCCAAGACCGAGTCCTTCTCTTCATGTCAGTGTTTTCCCTAGAAGGATAGGCTTGAAGCTAAGAGACAGTATCTTAAGAACCAACACAACATGACTTGCACACTGATCCTTGACCTTTTCCTTATCTCCTTGGCTCCTGACTCCCAGATTCATTTCCTGTTTACAAGCTTGCCTCCGTGGTAGAACTTGTTTTCAGTACCATTTATGCAGCTCTAATATTTGGGATTTTCTCTTTGATTATGATTTGTATTAATTAAGATTCTTTTGAGTGCAAGTAACAGGTCAACTCGACCCAGCTTAAACAAAAAGGGGCCTCTATTGGTTGACATAATCAGGAGAAACAGAATGCAGCAGAAGACAATTGAAAGAAAGTTGCAACACTGTTGATACGCCTCCTCCATCCCTGGTCTGATTTTCTTCACAGTTGGCTAATTCTGTCTCCTTGTAGGCAGACTTCCTCATATGGGTGGTGCATGGCAGCCTATAGTTCTCAGTTCACAGCCTTACCACTGTGTAGAAAGAAGAGGAAATTATTTTTCTCTCTCTGAGCTCCAGAGAAAACAACTCCAGGGAATTCTGATTGGCCAGTTTAGTCCTAGATTCTATCTTTGAACAAAGAGATGAGATATTGTGACTTAGCTTAAGTCTTGTATCCACCCCTGTTAATTGCCATGACCAGAAGAAATGAATGAGTGTATTGGTAAAACCAAATCATTAGTTGTCCATGATGATTTTTGTTTGTCTGTCGAACTATAGACAAGATTTCCTTCATTATCCTTGTAAAAAAGATGACAGATGGTGATTGTGTAGATAGGTCTGTTGTGGGCAATACTTTGATTATATTGCCACAGCTGTAGATACTATGTAGTCAAGCATCAAGATGCCAATTTTACAAGATTCCTATGAATTCTATTGTTGGGTACTTGGGTCACTCAATAAATAATATCCCCTGGCCCCCTGTCTTTTCTCTCTTTTTCTTCTTCTTTTTTTAACCAGAGTTCTGAACCAACCGGAGAAGACCAGAGGATTCTCCCATCTGTGACAATAGAAGACATGTAACTGATCTCATTAAATCTTAGATCTTACTTAAAAATTTGGTTTTTAAGTAGATCTTACTTAAAAGTTAGGAGATCTTAGATCTTACTTAAAAGTTAGGAGAGCAAAGATTAAAAAATATATTCACAGATTTGTAAGGAAAGAATCAGTGAAGCACAAATATGTACTGATCCAGGGACAACGTGCCAGGTATAATGGAAGATTTTAAAATAAATATGGAATATGCAGGCTTAACACCTACCAGGATAATCATATAATGGGGAAAACAAGATTACTGCACAGCTCATTTTTTTGATTTATTGAGGGATCACCCAGTGGCTGTTTCAAACAACTACATTCTTCTCAGTTCCCAGTCCCTCCTTTAATCTCTCCTTCCTGTTTTTTTTTTTTTTTTTTTGGTTTTTTTTTTTTTTTTTTTTAAAACAGGGTCTCACTCCATCACCCAGGCTGGAGTGCAGTGGTGTGATCTTGGCTCACTGCAACCTCTACATTTCAGGTTCAAGCAATTCTTATGCCTCCTGAATAGCTGGGATTACAGGTGTGTGCCACCATGCCTGGCTAATTTTAGTAATTTTTAAAAAAATATAGGTGAGATTTCATTATTGTTGGCCAGGCTGGTCTCCAACTCCTGACCTCAAGTAATCTGTCCACCTTGACCTCCCTAAGTTCGGGGATTGCAGGCATGAACCAGTGCGCCTAGCCACTTATTCCTTCTTTTATTTCTCTTTCCTCCCTTTCCTTTCTTGCCATTCATTTTAGTGTATAATTGGAGGCTGTCATATCAGTCAGGGTTCAATGAGAGAAACAGAACCATTGGTTGATATATGCTAAGAAATGTATTACAAGGAATTGGTTTGTGCTATCATGGGGTGCAGCTAGGCAAGTCTAAAATTTATAGGGCAGGCTATGAGGATTGTATAAAATGGAACCAGTCATTTCTTTCTCATTTAACTTGCTCTCATAGTTATTTTTAAATTGAATTATTCTTTTAGGCTTCCAAGATAAAATGCTGGAACTACCTTGAATTCTTCCCACTTCCCTGTCTTCTAGTTCCGTCAATTATTAAAGGCAATGGTTCGTTCTTCCTGATAATTCTATTGCAGCATGCTTTTCTAGTGCCATTGCCACCACTCTTGCTTGAGACCTTGGCTCTCATTTCTTAACTATTTTGTTAGCTTTCCACTAGGAAATCTCTAATCCCTTTGATCTCGAATTCTTCCTATATAATACCACCAGACTGTCTCAAAATACTATTAACTTACAATTTTAAAAAATTCTAATTAAATTTTTTTTTTCTTTTTCAAACTGTATTTTAGATTCTGGGGATACATGCGCAGATTTGTTACAAAGGTACATTGTGTGATGCTGAGGTTTGGAGTACTATTGAACCTGTCACCCAGGAAGTGAGCATAGCACCCAATAGGCAGTTTTTCAACCCTGGTTTCCTTCTCTTTTTTCCTATATCCTCTTGAATTCCTCAGTGTCTGTTGTTCTCATCTTTATGTCCATGTGTACTCAATGGTAAACTTACAATTTAATGATTATGTTAAAACAAAAATGACAAATGTTCATTACTTCTTAATTATTTTATGACATTTTATTACCTATGCCTTTAAGGTTATTTATGTCAACTGTATTTACCAAATTGACTAGCAAGCATATGCAAAGTTATCTGGAGTTGGGAATAGAGTTCTTGTAACAGCTGTGGATTTTGGCAAAAAACAATGAAATCATATCAAGAACTAATTGGCTACAGGAGCTTTATAATAAACAGTATTACATATTTTATTATTATTTGTAAATTATGTATTATATATCCTTAGTATTAGTAATACTTTAACATAAATATGTGTTTCTGTTCTCAGTCATAATGTGGAAGCTAAGCATTGGGTACACATGGACATAAAGATGGGAACATAGACACTGAGGAGTACTAGATGGAGGAAAGACGGAGGGGGACAAGAGCCAAAAATCTACCTATTGGGTACTATGCTCAGTTTCTGGGTCACAGGATCAATAGTACTGCAGACCTCAGTGTCACACAATATAACCATGCAACAAACCTGCACATGTACCCCTGAATCTAAAATAAAAGTTGAAATTATACATTAAAAAAACCAAACAAAAAGAATTTCAATGACAAATGACCAAATTCAAAGGTCTATTTTACATGTGTTGAAGCACAGAAAGTTAGACCTGAAAAGGATGATGGCTAATTTAGACAACTTTTATATACGTGGAGAAATTATTTGCCCACTCTCTTTTCTAAGCCCCATACAACATTTTCCATGTAGCCACAGCAGCCTGATTTTCTGTACACATGGCCATAAGATTCGCTATGTGTTGGTGTGAGCGCCTACCAACTTATTCAGTAAGAAGACACAGTTTACTGGTTTGTGAGCATGTGGTTCAGAACTATCCAATTACCAACAGTTAACAAAATATATGCATACATCTATTTTTAAAAATATATTTTATATTTTTAAAAGTATATGTATTTATATATCATACTTTTTTTAGAGAGCTGTTAAACATTTATCAGCACACTACTAGATGCCTTTCATGACAATTATAGAATTTCTTATTTACAATATAACCTGGGCCTGAATGTGAAGATGCAGAAAAAGACAGGGCAAAGGAAATTTCTCAGTGGGCTGTGGATTACAAACCTGGAAGAATTGAGAGGGAAAAGAATATTCATATGTGAGATAGGGATCCAATGTTAGACAATATAAGCCCCAGTAGCATCAATCAGAGACATATAAATTTTCCAACTTTGACACCCCTAAGCACACAGAGGTATCTCTGAATCATTAGCATAGATATCATTCTGAAAGGCTGAGTTGCCTGCAGCAACAGCAATGGGGGAAGAGGAGGGGATTGGAAAGAAGAAAGTAGAGTTTCCCTTGATTTTTCCCCCCTTTCCTTTCTGCAAAATATCTAATTTACTTGTTAAAGCCAACTGCACATTGTTTATCCAGACTGTCTATTTTTTAGCCCTAATTGATACTAATTAAAATCAAAATAAAATTACGGCTGCAAAACTTGGCTGGGGTTTTGATCCACTGCCAGCCTGCTCACAACCAATGAGAGTTACTATATAAACACTCTCATTTTGAAACTCCAGGTATTTTAATAGTGGCTGCATGTGAAATAAAAGGAAAAAATGGTACCACCATTCTAAAATTTCTTTCCAGTTTGTATTCCAGAACATAATAAAAATAGAGCCTAATTAATTCTTGATTAAGACTGAGGATCTTTCAGTCACGATAAAAAAGTAAATTTGATACATGCGACTAAATACTGATGGGCCTAGAATGGTTGAATCAATTGCTTAGCGTTTCATGCTAATGAGGCTACACTCCTGGGCTCTGTCCCCTTGCAGGCTAGTTATCTTTATCTGGAGAAAAACTCTTGATTCACAATTAGGAAAGAAATACAGTTGGAGGCGTCATCTTGCAGGTGGAATAATTGGTCATATGGGGACTGGATAAGAGCATTGAATGGTTTAAAGCTAATCAGCCACCATCACTCCTGGAAAATAATTTAACCTTTTATTGAAGGTAAGTCATTAATACCTCCTTTTTTTATATTTACGCACTTTATTATAGTACTGAATTGATGATAAAACTATGTCTTAACTCTTATGCAAAGGAGAGTTTTTTGGAAGTATCAAAAGGTCATGAGGAGCAGTGGAGAGGACATGAGATTTTGATTTAGAAGTGGGGGTTCTACCATTGATAAGAGTTACTTTTTGTTACTGTAGGCTAGACATAGTACTCAGTGCCTTACATTTCCTCATACATTCTTCATAAAAATCCCATGAGGCAGGCACTTCTGGCACCCCATTTCCCAGATAAGAAGTTAAGCAACTCATGTGATGTTACATAGGTAAGAAGAGAGTGAACAGGTATTTGATTTCAGGTCCGTAGAATTTCAAAAGCCAGCCCTTTAACCACTCTACTGTGCTATCTCATCTCTAATTAGCTGCCTTGTGTTCAGAGAAAGTTGCTTAACTTCTCCAGGTCTTGGTTTCCTCTCTCACATAATGGTGATGATAATGCTTGTTGCACCCACTTAAAAGGTATGAGGGTCATGAGATACTGTAGATAGATAATAAAGTTTGCATAAATGCAAACTATTATAATTCTAATATTTACATGAATTCTAGTAAGATTATATTGCAAAATTCTTGTTTACATGCAATATAAATATATGTCAACATTTATTCTTGGCCAATGTTTCAGATTTATTAATTTGATTTTTAGTTTTTTTTTTTTTTTTAGCAGATCTTAATTGAGCATCTTGAATAGTAGAAAAAGACTTGACTTTGGATTTAATCAATTTGGAAATGCTGAGGATCAAAACTTAATTCTGTCACTTGATAGCTGTGGGAACTTTTAGAAATCACTCAAACCCTCAGAGCCTATATAACAATAGTTATTTCAGGTACTGTGGCACATAGTACAGGTGCTCAAAAAATGTAAGCTTCTGCTTAATCCTAACTTTTGCTGAAGTGAGGATATGAAGTTCACAAAATAAGTAGAAGATAAATATCAATAAAATTTTAGAATTAGAAGAGATTTAGGGATCATCTAATCTAAGCTTCTTGTTTTGTCTATATAAAAGATGAGGTTGAGAGGAAATGATACAAGATTACATAGCCAGGTAGTTCTAGAAAACAGGATGGGAACCCAGGTTTCTTAACTCTGACTTTCAGTTGAGTCAAGATACCCTGGCTGAGTGAACAATGTGTCATCTGAACAGTGACAACATTATATCCTAACATTGAAGGAATAGACACAACAGTTCTAGAGGAAATTTGGAGATATAATTGTGAATTAAGCTTTTCTGAGTCTTTTATTTAAATAAATAAATAAAAGATGACTTTTATTTATTTACATTTAAAAAATACAAGGACAATATTATATCCTAACATTAAAGGAATAGATACATAACAGTTCTAGAGGTAATTTGGACATGCAATTGTGAATTAAGCTTTCTTGCATCTGCACAGATGACTTTTTTTTTTTTTGAGATGGAGTTTTGCTCTTGTCACCCAGGCTGGAGTACAATGGCACGATCTCGGCTCACTGCAACCTCTGCCTCCTGGGTTCAAGTGATTCTCTTGCCTCAGCCTCCCAAGTAGCTAGGATTACAGGTGCCCACCACCACGCCTGGTTAAGTTTTTGTATTTTTAGTAGAGATGGGGTTTCTCCATGTTGATCAGGCTGGTCTTGAACTCCTGACCTCATGTGATCCACCTACCTCAGCCTCCCAAAGTACTGGGATTACAGGTGTGAGCCACCACGTCTGGCAACTTCTCTTATTTATTTATTTTATAATAATAATAATAAATCAACCCTGGCCTACAAATGCACAGATGACTTCATAATCATTCTTCCATTTCTCAGTTGCAGTGCCACATGTGGACTAATCTTATTGCAAAATATCCTCAGATTTATCTCATATGCACTCAAAATCCCAACATGGCTCTTATCCTCAAAGAGCTTCCTCCAGGTTTAAAGACATAAAATGTGAATAATGAAAAAGTTGAAGAACATAGAAATGTTGCCTAGAGTTACCTGCCAAGTAGTTGATACATAGAACTACAAAAGCATTTCAAAGAGGAAGTTGTTTCTGCAGAACTATCTCAGGAAATGAAGGTTTACCTTTGTCTTTAAGAATAAAAAGAGGTCTTGAGAGAGAATTATGCAGAGCACATTTAATTAATAATACTGGTAGAGTGCCAGGTACATGTTAGGGACAATTGGGAGATTAGGTTAGAAAAACAGATTGGGACTTGAATGTTAAGAAATTTGAATTTTATCCTACCAAGAATGGTGACCTACTGAAACATGTGCAGTAGGGGAGCACCATGAACATGAAGGGAAGGTTTATCTGGTGGGTGCTGTGATAGCCAAGGAGTGAGACTGGAGCCAGAATACTAGTTAGGAATTTATTCCAATAAGCTGATAGGATCATGGCCAAAAGGATACATGTGAGAAATGTTAAAAAGAGAGCATAAAAAAATCTTGGTAAGTTAGAGACAGGAGAAGCTCAAAGATGAGTTTTCAAGTGAGTAATAATAAGAGTAGTGGTTATTTGATAAAAATAGAACAAGGAAGAGGAATTTAGGGAGGGAAGAGAGAGAGTACTTGGAGATAATAGACTCACTTGTAGACTTAAGATTTTTGATGTGATGGTGAAGCATTCAAGTGGAGATGTCCAGGAGTGAGATAAGTATAAAGGTGCCAAGTACAGAAATCTGAATTCTGACGGTGTTGAAACCTTCCTGTGCCAGCTTGAAACTGTGAAACTAAGAGATTCTGAATAATTTAGACCCCAAACACTCTAAAATATAAAATCTAACATGTCACTAAATTATTCAGATTTGATTTTATTCTCATAATAAACCGAGCAAAAATCTATTTTTTCCTACATATTTTTATAAGCAGGGAAAAATAAAGTGTTTTAAATATCATCAAGGACCTCGGAACTTACCTGGTAAAATTTTTTAAAAGTAAGGAATAACTCACATACTATGAAGTATAAAATCTAATAATAAATTTTACACACACACACACACACACACACACACACACGTGCACATAAACACCACTCAGATCAAGACAGAGAACATTTCTAGCACCCTAAAAACACTTTATGAAGCACTTTCCCAGACCACATCCCCAAGGGGGCCACTATTCTGCCCACCTTAAGTAAAGATTATTTTTGTCTGTTAAAATTTGCATGAATTTAATAATATATTTTCTTCTGGTTGAAATGCATTTTTCTAACATTTTATTATGGAAATTTTAAATATATAGTAAAGTAGAAATAACTTTACAGTTATCATCCATATGTCTATACTCAAATTTTACTATTAACATTTTATTGTAGTGTATACTCTTTGGGGTTTAAATTTACCATCTTGCATTTTTGTTTTCTTTTTAAAAAGTATTTAAAATTTGTATACATTTATGGGGTACATGTGAAACTTTGTTGTATGTATATAATGTGTAGTGATCAAGTCAGGATATTTAGAGTGTCCATCACCCAAATACAATGTATTTTTGTATAGTTACCCCATTCTGCTATCAAATATTGAATTTATTCCTCCTATTTGACTGTATGCTTATACTCTTTAACACACTTCACTCCCTCCCTCCCCAATCGCCTTAGTAGTCTCAGTTATCTGTCTTTCCACTCTCCACCTCCACGTGATCAACTTTTTTTTTAGCTCTCACATACAAGTTAGAACATGTGATATTTGCCTTTTGTGCCTGGCATATTTCGTTTAAGATAATGACTTCCATTCTAGCCATGTTGTTGCAAATGACATGAATTCATTTTTTTAATGGCCAAATAGTATTCTAATGTGTATATACACCACACTTTCTTTATGCATGGATCCACTGATGGATGCTTAGGTTCATTTCATATCTTGGCTGTTGTAAATAGTGCTGTAACAAGTATGTAAGTGCACGTATCCCTTGGATATATTGATTTATTTTCCCTTGGGTAGACATCCAGTGTGGAATTGTTGGATTGAATAGTAATTCCATTTTAGTTCTTTGAGAAATATCCATACTGTTTTTTATAGTGGCTTTACTAGTTTACATTCCCATCAACAGTGTATAAGCCTTCCTTTTCTCTGCATCCTTGCCAACATTTGCTATTTTTCATCTTTTTCTTTTTAACAATGGCCATTCTGGGATAAGATGATATCTCGTTGTGGTTTTGATTTGCATTTCTCTGATTGTTACTGATGTTGAGCATTTTTTTCATGTAACTGTTGGCCATTTGTATGTCTTTTTTGTTTTTTTTCCCCTACACTGAATGGATGTATGTAGGTCTTATTTTAAGAAAGGTCTATTTATCTTCATTGCCCACTTTTAAATGGGATTATTTGTTTGTTTGTTTTCCTGTTGAGTTGTTTAAGTTCCTTATATATTCTGGATATTAGTCCTTTGTTACATTAATAGTTTTCAAATATTTTCTACCATTCAACATGTTGTCTCTTCACTGTTATTTCTTTTGCTATGCAGAAATTTTATAGTATAACTAAGACCCATTTGTCTTCTTTTGCTTTTGTTGACTGTGCTTTTGAGGTCTTATTCATAAATTCTTTGCCTAGACAAATGTCCAGAAGAGTTTTTCCTAGGTTTTCTTCTAGTATTTTTATGACTTCAGGTCTTACAATTAAGTATGTAATCCATTTTGAGTTGATTTTTGTACATGATGGGAGATAGAGGTCCAGTTTCGTTCTTTTGCGTGTGGCTAACCAATTTTCCCAGAACCATTTGTTGACAGGGGTGTCCTTTTCCCAATACAAGTTCTTGCTGGTTTTGTAGACAATCAGTTTGCTGTAAATATGTGGCTTTAATATGGGTTATTTCTTCTGTTCCTTTGGTTTATATGTCTATTTTTATATCAATACTCTGCTGTTTTGGTTACTATAGCCTTGTAATATATTTTGAAGTTGAATAATGTAATGCCTCCAGCTTAGGTTCTGTCCACCCTCCTACTCCGCCCACCCCCACACAGCCACCAAATACTGCTTTGGCTATTTGGGGTCTTTTTTCGTTCCATGTGCATTTTAGAATTTTTTTTTCTAATTTTGTAAAGAATAATGTAATTTTGATAGGGATTACACTGAATCTGAAAATTGTCTTGGACAATATAGTCATTTTAATGATATTAATTCTTCTGATTCATGAGCTTAGGATTTTTCCCATTTGTGTCATCTTTAATTTATTTCATCAGTGTTTTTTAGTTTCCTTTGTAGAGATATTTCATCTCCTTGGTTAAATTTATTCCTACGTATTTTATTTTATTTTATTTTATTATTGTAGCCATTGTAAATGGGATTGCTTTTTTATTTCTTTCTTGACTAGATCATTGCTAGTGTATAGAAATGCTACTGGTTTTTATATGTTGATTTTATGTCCTGCAAATTTACTGAATTCATTTTTCAAATCTAGGAGTTTTTTAGTGGAGTCTTTAGACTTTTCTGGATATAAGAACATATTATTACTAAAGAGAGACAATTTCACTTCTTCTTTTACAAGTTGGATGCCTTTTACTTCTTTTGCCTGATTGCTCTGGTTAGGACTTTTAGGGTTAGTTGAATAGGAGTGGTTAGAGTGGGCATCCTTGTCTTGTTCCAGTTCTTAGAGGAAAGGCTAATTTCCCCATTCAGTATGATGTTAGCTGAATGGGGAATTTTCAGATATGTTTCTTATATACTTAGTTTAATGAGAGTTTTTATCATGAAGGAATGTTAATTTTTTTCCAATGCTTTTTCTGCACCCATTGAGACAATAATATGGATTTTATTTTTAATTTTGTTGATAAGATGTGTTACATTTATTGATTTGCATGTTGAATCATCCTTGCATCCCTGGTATAAATCCCACTTGATCATGGTGTATTATCTTGTTGATGTTTTGTTGGATTTGTCTTGCTAGTATTTTTTTGAGGAGTTTGTGTTTGTTTATCAGATGTACTGGCCTTAGTTTTCTTTCTTTTTTTTTTTTTTGGTTGTGTCCTTGTTTGTTTTGGTATCAGGGTTGTGCTGGCCTCACAGAATGAGTTAGGGAGAATTCTCTCCTTTGATTTTTTTGGAATAGTTTCAAGATTGGTATTAGTTCTTGTTTATACATTTGCTAGAATTTGGTTATGAATCCATCCAGCCCTGAGCTTTTCTTTGTTAAGAGTCATTCTTGTTACTTATCATTGCTCTGTTCAAAATTTCGATTCTTTTTAATTTAATCCTAGTAGACTGTATTTTTCCAGTAATTTCTCTGTTTCCTCTAGGTTTTCCCATTTGTCAGTGTATAGTTGTTCATAATAGTCTCTGGATGATCTTTTGTATTTCTTTGGTATCACTTGTAATGTTTTCTTTTTCGTTTCTGATTTTATTTATTTGCCTCTTCCCTTCTCTTGGTTAGTCTAGCTAGCAGTTTATTAGTTTTGTTTATCGTTTCAAAGAACCAATTTCTTGTTTTGTTGATCTTTTGCATATTGTGATACCTCTATTTCATTTGGTTCTGCTCTGATCTTCATTATTTCTTTTCTTCTGCTAATTTTGGGTGTGCTTTTATCTTGCTTTTTAAGTTTCTTTAGATGCATTGTTAACTTGTTAATTTGTTATTTTTCTACTTTTTGATGCAGCCATTTATTGCTATAAATTTCCTTTACCGCTGCTTTTACTGTATCCCACAGGTTTTGGTATATTGTGTTTCAGTTTTCATAAATTTTAAAATTTTCATCTGAATTTCTTTGTTGACTCAATGGTCATTCAGGAGCATGTTGTGTCATGTATTTGTATAATTCCTAGAATTTCTTTTGATAATGATTTCTAGTTTTATTCCATTTTGGTCAGAGAAGATACTTGATATGATTTTAATTTATTTAAATGTATTGAACTTATTTTGTAGCCTGTCATATGGTCTGTCCTACAGAACGTTCCATGTGCTAATTAAAAGAATGTACATTCTGTGGTTGTTGGGTTGAATGTTCTTGTAAATGTCTTAAGCCATTTGGTCTTAAGCCCCGTTTAAATCCAATGTTTCTCTGTTGATTTTCTTTCTAGACGATTTGTCTGAGAGTGAGGTGTTGAAGTCCCCCACTACTATTATATTGAAGCACATCTCTATCTTTAGATCTAGTAATATTTCCTTTATGAAAGTGAGTACTGCAGTTTTGATTGCATCTGTATTTAGAATTGCTATATCCTTTTATTCAATTGATCCCTTATCATTATATAATGATCTTCGTCTTTTTTTTGTCTGTTTGTGACTTAAATTCTGTTTTATTTAATATATGTATAGCTGTCTATGTTTGCTTTTGGTTTCCATTTACATGGAGTAGCTTTTTCTGTCCTTTTACTTTCAGTCTATATGTGTCTCTACTGGTAAGGTGAGTTTCTAATAAGCAGTGTATTGTTGGAATTTTTAAAAATCTATTCATTCTCTCTCTCTATTTTTTATTTTTATTTTTTCTTTAATGCCTTGTCATGCCACTGATTGAAGCAAAACAACACAACATGCTGCCACTTCACCCAAAAGCGGTGTTTTCATTCTCCCCTTTCTTGACGGCTCAATAGGTCATTAGCCACAGGCCCATTGAGTGCTTTTAAAAGGGGCATTCTCTCTATATTTTTAAGTGGAGAATTTAATTCATTTATGTTCAAGGTTATTATTGATATGTGAGGCTTTGTTCCTGTCATATTGTTTATTGTTTTCTGGTTGTTTTATGTATTCTTTATTCTTTTCATTTTTTTATTGTTTGTCATGGTTTGGTGGATATCTGTAATGGTACTGTTTAAATCCTTTTTGTTCTTCCTTTGTGATCACTTTACCAGTGAGTTTTATAGTCCTGTGTGTTTTCATGATGGCAAATCCCATTCTTTATCATCAAATCTCATTCTTTATTATCAGGTTAAGGACTTCCTTGAGCATATCTTGTGGGACTGGCCTAG
Organism: Cacajao melanocephalus; assembly: GCA_963573385.1. NCBI lineage: Eukaryota > Metazoa > Chordata > Mammalia > Primates > Pitheciidae > Cacajao > Cacajao melanocephalus. The sequence goes on along the minus strand of CAUYLG010007936.1, from coordinate 21,313 downwards.
TGATAATGAATTCCTTCAGCATTTGCTTATGTTGGAAAGATGTTATTCATTTATGAAGAAAAATTTTGCTGTATGTAGCATTCTTGGTTGATAGTGCTTTTTTTCCAGCACTTTGAATATATTATCCCATTCTCTTCTGATCTGTAAGGTTTCTGTTGAGAAATCTGGTGTCAGTTTGCTGGAGTTTCCTTTATAGGTGGTTAGGTGCTTTTCTCTTGCTGTTTTTAGGATTTACTTTTTATCTTTGGCTTTAGACATTCTCACTATAATGTGCCACGGAGAAGACCCTTTTGCATTGTATCTGTCTGAGTATTGCTGAGACTCCTGTATTTGGATATCTAAATCTCTTGCTAACTTGGGAAGTTTTCATCTATTACTTTGTTAAATAGGTTTTTCTAGTTCTTTTATTTTTCTCTTCACCCTTGGGGATACTGATAATTTGAATATTTAGTTGCTTTATGTTGTACCAAATGTCACAAAGGATTTTCTCATTCTTTTTTATTCTTTTTCCTTTATTTCTTGTTTGACTGTATGATTTAAAAAGACTTCTCTTTAAATTCTGATAATCCTTCTATTGCTTGATATATCTAGTCTGTTGTTGAAGCTTCCAAATGTATTTTGTACTTCCTTCAGTGAATACTTCCAGAATTTCTATTCAGTTCTTTTAAAAAATATCTATCTGTTTAATAAATTTATCATTCATATCCTGAATTATAGTTCTAATTTATTTGTAGTATTGTTCAGAATTATCTTGCATCTCACTGAACTTCTTTAAAATCGATATTTTGAATTCTTTAATTGGGATTTTGAAAATTTTGTTTATTAAGATCTATTGCTAGAAAGTTATTGCGTTCCTTTGGAGGTATATTTCCTTGCTTTTTCATGTTTCCTGTGTTCTTATGATGATATTTATGCATTTGTTGTAGCAGTCACTTCCTCCTATTTTTGAATTTACTTTTTTAGGAGACAGCTTTTTCCTGAGGATGTATTTTAGGTATTGGCTGGGTAGGGCATTTTGGCTTTGGTTCTGGGTGCATGCAGTAGTAAAGCCTCTGTATGATTTCTTTGGTTGTAGGTGGCATTATTGGCATCTGTGATTTCCTCAGTGAGTTAGGGTGTAGTTATTAGTGAAAACTGTAGTAAAGTTGTGCTGGGGACTGGGATGCCATGTGGGCTAGCGTTCAGGCCCTACTAGTGGCAGTGTTGGGTTGAGAATGCCTATCTTTTTGCCCCAGGATGATGTACACTGGCATCAGTGTTTGTGATTACTGGCCAGCCAGTTCATAGGCCTCCAGGTAACTTGCTCAGATGCTGACAATAGCAGGAGTGATCCAGGCAGATGGGCAGGTTCTTGGGCTCCTAGGCAGCCAGTGTGGCATGGGCTATGATAGTAGCAGTGGCAGGACAATTTTCTGGGTCCTGAGTCATGTCCGTTGATGGCAGTGGTTGCAATGGGCTGGATGGGCCAGTCTCTAAGCCTGGAAGTGGCACTAACTGGTAAGTGCCAGCTGAGGTGGTAGTGGGTAGGAGTTTAGGCCCAACTTCAGGCCCCTGGGAGAGTGTTCATGAACCTAACGTGGTGAATTGAGTTGGGCAAACCCAAGGATCATGGGCTATGTGCTCTATCTCAGGGAAGAGAAATAAACCAACTGGGTGGGCTTGTGCTCAGATTCCCCAATGATGACAGCAGGCACCAGCTATGGTGAGAGGGAGCAGGGCAGTACTCAGGCCCAGGCAGAGTTCCTGTGTGAAGCGTGGTAGCAGCTGTGCTGAGACTCTGCAGTGGAGAGGTTGAGGTTGGCATTGGTGGCCACTGCCTGGGCCAGCGGTTGTGAAATGCATGTCCCTCTCATGCCCCAAATAAAGTGGTACTTGCCTCTTACTCCTGGTGGCAATAGCTCATGCCTAGCTTGTACCACACACCTGGCTATAGGAGCTGCTGCCCAACTCACAACTAAGTCCCAGTGGCAACTTGTACCCTGCTCACATCTCAGTCTCAGTCCTGGTGGTACACACTTCCCAGTACTGACTGTTGCAGCCCACGCCTTACTTACTTCTTGGGCCTGGCTGTGGGAGTGCTCCCAGCTTGCCCCTCAGTCCCAGCAGCAGCAGTCTGTGTTTCCCTAATACTCCAGCAAGCATGACTGGGCAGCAGGACAACATGAATTCTGCCAAAGGCTAGGTTTGGAAATGATGTCTTTCTGTAACTCCTTAGGTCTCAGAAAGGGTGTAGCATTCCACACAAGTTCCTTTTCTGGAGTAGTTCTCTCCCACAATCTCCCAGCTGCTCTCTATGTTGGTTTCAGGAATTGGGAAAGTTAAGGCGCTCTCCAATGGCCAAGAATGCATGAATCCATGGTGAAGTGGGCTCCTGGAAGACTGTCAACTATCCTTTGTGTTGAAAAATCACTCTGGCTCCTGCCAATCCTGGCCAAGCAGACTGCCTCTCTTTTTGCTACTTCCTTGATTTTGGTGTTTCCAGTCATTTTTCTGTTGAATTCCAGTGTTCTTTCTTGGATAATGTATTTGAAGCATGACTGTTTATATACTATTTTGGTTCTTCTAAGTGGAGGATGCAAACACAAAATCCTAATAATCAGCTATCTTGAAGCCCTTCCTCTGCCTTTTGTTTTGTCTAATCTCTTAAGCTCATTAATAATTTTTTAATCCCATATACATATTTTTTTACTTTAGTTCAACTTGAGTCTTCTTTGTATCTATTTCTCTACTCATGATGACCATGTTTTCCTCCACTTTCTTGACTATATAAAGTCTATTTATTTAAATACTTTATGTATATATTTATATATAAGAATAAACATATTTACAAATATACATATTTATATATAAAGTATATTTGTATGCATATTAGTTGTATAATGTTAGCTATTGGTTTTTCTATATGGCCTTTATTCTGTTGAGGTATGTACTATGTATACCTAATTTCTTGAGAGTTCTTCTTATGAAGTGATGTTAAATTGCATTAATTGCTGTTTCTGAATCTATTGAAATTATTGTATGGTTTTTGTCCCTTATTCTTTTGATGTGATGCATCACCTTTACTTTGTGCATATGTTGAACTCTCCTTGCATCCCTTGGATAAATTCCACTTGATCATGTTGAATAATCTTTTAAATGTGCCCCCAATTTATATTTTATTTTTTCTATTACTGACAGATATTTAGATAATCTCTACTTTTTAGCTACTAAAAAGAAATCTGTCATGAACATATTTGTACATGTCTTTTGTAGACATATACTCAGTATTTGATTTTGAAAAATAATTTCCTAAATCCTTTGGAAGATTGCATTTGTATCAATAGGTTCTTAATCTTTATGCATTTTTATCTATCAAGAATTTTCTCTAGAAAGACTTTGACTTTGTAAATGGTTAGTAGGAGTGAAGGGGGACCATTCATCCAATTTCTTCTTATACAATGTATCAGGAAGTCTGTGTACTCCTATACATGCCAATCTTAAAACTCAAAGATAATGCAAGTAAAGATAAAGTCTCTTTACTATGTAAATCTCCACACACACACACATATCACTACAAGGTAATGAACACATGCTATGTATCTTTGTAGAGACACTACTATGTAAAATAGCATGACTTTGGTATAATTAAGATTTTCTATTGAGTCACTATTCTGTACCTTTCTACCTGCTTGTCCTTAAGCAAGTTATTTAATTATTTGTCTTACTTTTCTCATTTAGAGAATATTAGTACAAATCTTACAGGTATGAAGATTGAATGAGACAGCAGATGCTAACCACTCAGAGCAGTGAGTTTTCCTGAGGAATTTGCCAAGTACTTTAAGGAAGGTCAGGACATAAAGACTGGATGAGAAAGCATTCTCCCTAAGGATTGTGTGAGTGAACGAAAGCATGAAAATGGCCATTTATTTGGCATCTTCTTGAAATGATGTATTGAAAAGTCTGACTAGAGCACTGAATTTGTAAAAAAAAAAAAAAAAAAAAATAGTAGCTATTGAAAGATTTGGGTGGAGCGGCAGATTGGGACCAAATTTAAACCTGCTAGGATGAATGATTTGATGTTATCCTGCAGGGGAGTGATTTTTTTGTGAAGGCAAAAAAAGAATACACAAATGTTTGGGGGAAAGGCGGCTTGGCTATGCTGAAAAGTTTGAAGGGAGAGGAGACAGGAGGCACAGAAAATCTGTGGTTTTCATGGGTGAGTAGACTCTGTGGGATACTGTCACACTTTCCAAAAGAAGATTCTATCGAACCAGTCAGGCAGACCTGTTCACTGTTCTCTTGTTGGTCCCCTGCTTTCAGTGATTTCCTTCCCTTTTCTCTCTGCCAAGTCATGTTCTAATCTTCCTTCAGAACCTGGCTCAAGGCTCATCTCCACCAGGAGACCTACTTGGTGTCTGGTCTGTAAGTGATTTTTAATCTGGGTCAATGATCTGTTAAAGAAAAATAGTCCCCCATTCTGACCTAGAGAGCTGACTGCTGAGAGATATGCCAAGTTTTGTAGACAGTGTTGAAAAACTACACCAATAGGGGTCAGATCAGCCACTCTCCAAATGAAATTAGAGAGCGAATCTGCTGGAAATAAAATCAACCCTTCCTTATTATGTTTTCCTCTTTGTGTACTTTTCCTGGGTTGATGCCCAGCTCTGGGAAGAGGAGAATGGATACAGCTCGGAGTGAGTTAGCTGAGTTCTTAGCATCTGTGTTCTTGGATCCTGCAGCCTTGGGACCAGGAGGAGGTCGGGTCAGATTGGTTGTAAGATTTTTAATTAATGCACAGATTGGGTCCAGCGTACAGGTCTATATACAATAGAAAAATTTGTATCACATTAATTTATAAAAAGTATGAGACTGCTCTTAGCCTTGTGCTTATTTTGTGATTGCAGAGTAAAAATAATTAGCTCTTTAACAGTTTTTAAGTTTGCAGTTGGTTCAAATTACTTAGTTCATTTCTTGGTCATTTTAGTCAGTTTTCTTTCTATCAGTTTTATTGTATAATTTACATAAATAAAATTAATTCCTTGTAAGGATACGGTTCAATGAGCTTTTACAAATGTGTACAGTCACATAACCACTGTCAGAGTCATTTTCATTATTCCTAAAACTTCCTTTATTCTCCTTTGCAGTAAATATTCTACTTTCATTCCTATTCTCAATGATCTGATTTTTGTCACTACAGTTTTGCTTTTTCCCAGAATGCTATGTAAATCAAATCTGTCTTCTTTCATTTAGCCTGATGATTTTGAGGTTTGCCCCTATTGTTTCATTTATCGGTAATTTGTTTCTTTTTATTGCTGAGTGTTATTCCATTGTAAGAATGTACGATAATTTGTTTATTAATTCACTAGTTGATGCACATGTGAGTTATTTCCAATTTTTGCTAAGAATAAAGTTTGTATAAACATTTGCATGCAGGTCTTTACATAGATATATATTTTTATTTCTCTACAGTCCCAGGAATGGGACTGCTGGGTCATGTGGTAAGTGTATGTTTAACTTCATAAGAAACTGCCGCACTGTTACCCAAAGCAGCTATGGCAGTTTGCGTTTTCACTGGCAAAGTATAGAAATTCCAACGTCTTTGTGTCATTGCCACTACTTGGTATTGTCAGTGTTTTAAATTTTAGCTGTGTAGGCTGGACTCAGTGGCTCACACCTGTAATCCCAGAACTTTGGGAGGCCGAGGTGGGTGGATCACCTGAGGTCAGGAGTTTGAGACCAGCCTGGTCAACATGGGGAAACCTCATGTCTACTAAGCAAACATACAAAAATTAGCCGGGAGTGGAAGCTCATGCCTATAATCTCAGCTACTTGAGAGGCAGAGGCAGGATAATGGCTTGAACCTGGGAGGTGGGGGTTGCAGTGAGCTGAGATCACGCCACTGCACTCTAGCCTGGGTGACAGGGTGCAACTCCATCTCAAATAAATAAATAAATAATTAGCTGTGTATAGTGGCATTTCATTATGGCTATAACTTTTATATTCCTTTAATGAGCAGTCATGTTGAGCCTTTTTTTTTTTGGCATTTGGCACTTATTTGTCATGTATATTTTCTTTGGTGAGATGTATATTCAAATATTTTGCACTTTTTACTAATGGATTGTCTTATTGAATTTCAAGAGTTCTTTATATATTCTAAATATGTTATTTATCAGATATAAGTTTTGCCAATATTTTCTCCCAGTATGTAGCTTGTCTACTAATTTTCTTAGTGTCTTTTGAAAAGCAGAATTTGAAAAATTTCAAGTTATCAGTTTTTTCTTGTATAGTTCATAATTTTTTGTCCTATATAAAAAATCTTTGCTTAACTCAAGATCATGAAGATTTTATCGTGTGTTTTACTTTAGGCATTTTATAGTTTTAGATCTAGAAATCTTTTTTAAAATTTCATTTATTGTTTTCTTTTTTTTATTGTTGTGGAAAATTGAGTTTTCTTTTTTCCAAAAATTGCACCAAAGTAAAGCAAAGTTCTAGTTGATGTGGGTGTGTTGTAAAGGCATTAGCAGTAGTGCCCTCACTACACACTCATTGGACAGTAGCACAACCCCAAGGAAAGAATGGTCAGCTCTACAAATCTTTAAATTTATGGCTATAATCCATTTCAAGGTAATTTTTTGTGTAGAGTGCAAAGTAAAGGTTAAAGCTTTTTTTTCCATTTGTATGTGGATGTCAATTGTTTTAGTGGCTTTTAGCTTTAAAACACTATCCTATCCCTATTCAAATAACTTGGTTCCTTCAGTGCAAATCAATTGACCTTATATGTGTAGGTCTATTACTGTTCTCATGGATCACTATGTCTACGCTTATGCCAATAATTTGCCATACTGACTGATTACCATAGTTTTGTAGTAAGTCTGGAAGTCAGGTTCCTCCAAATTATTTTTTTCCAAAGAAAAGAAAAATAATTTTCTCTGCCTCCCCTCCCCTCTCTTTCCCCCTACTTCTCCTCCCCTCCCCTTCCCTTCCCTTTCCATTAGATGGAGTCTTGCTCTGTCACCCAAACTGGAGTGCAGTGGCGCAATCTTGCCTCACTGCAACCTCCACCTCCTGGGTTCAAGTGATTCTCCTGCCTCACCCTCCCCAGTAGTTGGGTCTACAGGCGCGCGCCACCATGCGGCTAATTTTTTTTTTTTAGTAGAGATGGGGTTTCATCATGCTGGCCAGGCTGCTCTCAAACTCCTAACCTTGTGATCCACCTGCCTCAGCTTCCCAAAGTGCTGGGATTACAGGCATTAGCCACTGTGCTCGGCACCTATATTCTGTTTTTTCTTGGCATGGTTTTGGTCTATCCCATTGTTAGTATTTATTAAGTATCTACATTGTATAAAAGATACAGTAGTCAGATTTCTTTTATTTTCCACCCTATTCATTTCCTAAGGTCCAATTTAAATTTCATTGTCAGCCATACTGCCAAAAGCAATCTACAAATTCAAGTCAATTACCATCAAAACACCACTGTCATTCTTCACAGAACTAGAAAAACAATTCTAAAATTCATATGGAACCAAAAAAGAGCCTGCATAGCTGAAGCAAGACTAAGTAAAAGAACAAATCTGGAGGCATCACATTACCTATCTTAAACTACACTATAAGGCCATAGTCACCAAAACAGCATGGTACTGGTATAAAAATAGGCACATAGACCAATGGAACAGAATAGAGAACCCAGAAATAAACCCAAATACTTACAGCCAACTGATTTTCAACAAAGCAAACAAAAACATAAAGTAGGGAAAGGATGCCCTATTCAACAAATAGTTCTGGGATAGTTGGCAAGCCACATGTAGAAGAATGAAACTGGATCCTCATCTCTCACCTTATATAAAAATCAACATAAGATGGATCAAGGACTTAAATCTAAGACCTGAAACTATAAAAATTCTAGAAGATAAAATCAGAAAACCCCTTCCAGACGTTGGCTTAGCCAAGGATTTCATGACCAAGAACCCAAAAGCAAATGCAATAAAAATAAAGATAAATACCTGAGACTTAATTAAACTAAAGAGCTTTTGCACAGCTAACGGGTCAGCAGAGAAAACAGTAAACGCACAGAGTGGGAGAAAATTTCCCCAATCTATATGCCTGACAAAAAACTAATATCCAGAATCTGCAACAAACTCAAACAAATTATCAAGAAATAAACAAACAATCCCATCAAAAAGTAGGCTAAGGACATGAATAGACAATTCTCAAAAGAAGATATATATATATATATATAAATGGCCTATACACATATGAAAAAAATGTTCAACATCACTAATGATCAGGGAAATGCAAACCAAAACCACAATGTGATGCTACGTTACTCCTGCAAGAATGGCCATAATCAAAAAATTAAAAAAAAAATAGATGTTGGCAGGGATGTGGCAAACAGGGAACACTTTTACACTGCTGGTGGGAATGTAAACTAGTTCAATTACTATGGAAAACAGTGTGGAGATTCCTTAAAGATCTAAAAGTAGAACTACCATTTGATCCAGCAATCCCACTACTGGGTGTCTACCCAAAGGAAAAGAAGTCATTATATGAAAAAGATACTTGCACACTCATGCTTATAGCAGCATAATTCACAATTGCAAAAATGTGGGCTCAACTCAAAATTGATGAGCATTTCTTTCAAATGCTCATCAATTAATGAGCGGATAAAATGTAATATATACATTAAGTGTGTGTGTATATATATATATGATGGAATACTACTCAGCCATAAAAGGAATGAATTAATGAAATTAGCAGCAACCTGGATGACACTGGAGACTATTATTCTTAGTGAAGTAACTCAGGAATGGAAAACCAAACATCGTATATTCTCATTCATAAGCGGTAGCTAAGCTAGGAGGATGCAAAGGCATAAGAATGACACAATAGGCTTTGGGGACTCAAAGGGAAAGGGTAGAAAGGGGATGAGGGATAAAAGATTACAAATTGGGTGCAGTGTGTACTGCTCGGGTGATGAGTGCACCAAAATCTCACAAATCACCACCAAAGAACTTAGTCATGTAACCAAACACCACCTGTTCCAATAACCTATGGAAGTAAAAAAAAATTTTAAAAATTGGCTGGGCATGGTGGCTCATGCCTGTAATCCCAGCACTCTGGGAGACTGAGGCAGGCGGATCACCTGAGGTCAGGAGTTTCAGACCAGTCTGACCAACATGGTGAAACCTTGTCTCTTCTAAAAAACAGAAATTATCTGGCTGTGGTGGCGGGTGCGTGTAGTCCCAGCTACTCAGGAGGCTGAGGCAGGAGAATCTTTTGAACCTGGAGGCAGAGGTTGTAGTGAGCCAAGATAGCACCATTGCACTCCAGCCTGGGCAACAAGAGTGAAACTCGGTCTCAAAATAAAAATAAAAATAAAATAAAATAAAGAAATCATTTCTGTTATGAGCCTGTCTCACCAATCTCTTTTTTTTCCTTTCAGAAAGAATATAGACAGCTCTTTGTGTATAAATATATTTGAATTTTCCTCTATTATATCCCCTCAAGGCAAGGAAATGTATGTTACTCATGCTTGCATTATTAGCACTTAACATATAGGAGGTTATCAGTAAGGGCTGGTTGGATGAATTAGCGAATTAATGAAAAGGGTGGCCTACTTTGCCACAAACAAAATTGGGGAACGTACTTGATCTTAAATATCCTTTAAACATCGGGTTCTTCTGGTCTCTGCTATTCGAAGTCCCATTCTTTTCCCATTTTGCCCTGTTTCTCTGGATGATCTCAGTTAACCACCATGACTTGAGTTACCATCTGCCATATGTGAGTCTGTCCTGAGTATTTTTAGTCCAGATCTGTCTCCAGAAAGCCAGACCTATAATTCTAATTACTTATCAGGAAACACCAGCAGGTGCTTCTGCAGGCACCTCAAACTCAGTTTAGTCTGCCAAATCCACCCACTTCATTCCATTCTCCCTCTCTCCCTTCTTTTTCTCCGTCTCCTCTGATGTTCCCTAAACAATGAATGACAACATTATCCAGTGAATTGCACAAACACTTGTGTACAGTTACTATAGAGCACATTGCCTGGTGTCTAGTAAGCACACAATTAATATTTATTGAGTAAATAAGTGTCACTCATTAAAATTTAGGCCAAATCAGTTGAAAATGATAGATTTGGTGATTACATTCAGAAATAACCTTAGCATTAATAGTAAAAAGCTAGAATGAGAATAAGCTCTGGGCATTTCTTGTCTTTCACTTTTGCTGCCTTTAAAACATTAAGCAAGCCAACATCACTCATGAGGTCTGAGTTTAAGATCACACCTAGAGGCTTATTACTTGTGATCCTCCATGAAACTGTCTGAAATGCTTTCCTTTAGACATATGGGGCTCTGTCATTATGCCTGATCATGGACAGTCTTTATGTACATGCCAAGGTAAATTTTTCTGAGGTAAGCTTAGAGGGATTCAGGGCATGTCACATGCTATCCTATTGGGAATAAGGCTGAGAACTAACCTTTCATTCTATCCCAGGCTAATATTTGAGGCATCAGTTGCAGGGAAACAGTATGGACTTTGGGCAACACACTGGGGTGAGTCTGAATTCCAGCTCCTGAATTTACTAGCTTTGTGATTTTGAACAAGTTATTTAAGTTTCTTGAATCTCACTTTCATCTGTAATATGGAGACAATATTATGCATAGCATAGGGTTATTTGAAAGTAAATGTGTAATAAGCTAAGCATAGTCTCTGAAAAAAGGGGTGCTCACTAATATGAGCTTTCTTCCCTTCCCTTATTAGATGTATAGTGATCTCTAAGTTACTCAGCTCACCTTGTCAGTTTCCTCATCAGTGAATGAAATAATTACGCTATCCACAGAGTTGACGTGAGGACGGAGTGATAGTGATTTAAAGTGACTATCACCTGATACATAGTGATTATTTAATCAATACTAGATCCCTTTCTTCCTTCTCAGTAAGGCATGGGAAATACCTGATTGTATTTTAAGTCTGTCAGAACTTTTAGGTGATCTGGGAAGATATGAATATGGAATATTGTTGGTTAGCTCATATGTGTAACACAATACTGTTCAACAGAAATGACAGAGAGGAGACTTGCCATGTTCCCTCTGTGATAGTTGCATGCCCCAGCTGACATCATCAGCTTTGCCTTGGGGTTTTTCATCAGGGTGCATGTAACCAATGGAAAAGGACCAATGCCTGAAAAGTCTCATTGGTTACTTGGGGGTGCCACATTTTTTTGATTGGTGTAAGCATCAGCCAATCCTCATCCACTTATTAGCAGCACTTCAATTATTAATCAGGCAACTGCTGACTTTGGCTAAATCAAGGTATCTTGCCCAACCCTGCGGACTACTTTCTATTTCTTCCTCCCTTCATTCTGCACAATGACCACTTCCCTACACCCCAAATATACTAATGCCATTTTGTTAAGAACCGAGTCCGTTCTCTTCAAATAGCCAGGACGTTGAGGGTTCTGCTGTTAGCAACTACAATAGTTACGAAAATGACTTGTATTTCTTTAGAAACACATGACTCTAGTAATGAGGGAGCTGGTAGAACTTCAGTGAGTATGACTTTATAATGATGTGAGTAGGGGAATAGGCATATATGGAGGCCAGTTTCTCTAGCAGGTGCCACATATTGAGATGATAACCATTGTGAAAAGCTATTTCCCAGGACGGGTGGGTAACAGATGAATCTCATCAAATCTCATTGGCTTTACTATTACGGAACCTGTCAATAATCAGCTTACCTTTAACTGACTGCCTCAGAAGCCTCCCTGTTTGAAATTCTGTGGGTATGGAAAGAATGGGGGCTGGTAGATGGAGTTTGACTGGTAAGAAGAGGGAGTGGAGCAGAGCCCAGAGGGAGTTGAGCGGAGCTCATGGCAGCGGAGGCCTTAGCGGGAGTTTCCATGTAAGAAACTTTTGGTATCTGGGAGCAAACGATTTATTACCCAAATCTCCTACTCACCTGATAGATTGCTGTTAGCATCTGCTTTATTGCAGGGGTGAGGGAGAGGGGGGAAGACCTTGCTTCTTAGAAAAAAAAAATTGGTTATGCAAATACAGGACATTCAAATACAGCAGTGGGAAGGAAAAGAAAGGGGAAAATGCACTTGGCAAGAATTCAGAGAGAGTGAGAGCCAACTGTCTTTATTGAAATGGCATTGAATTACAAACTCAAAGGAGGTAGTGGCATCTCTTTTAGTAGAGAAAGAAAAATCCATGCCATCCCTACCCAGTAAACAGTGTAGGGAAAACAACAACAACAACTGTATGCGAGGTTTTTGTTTTTTTTCTTTTCTTATCTCCAAACAAAGAGGTCTGTGCTTGCTACTGAAACATCCTAAATAGACTGCGCACATACCCTGGTGGTTCTAAATCCCCCTCAAGAGGGTGACTAGACCATCCACCCCTCTGCCCCCAACCCCTTCTGTTGGAAGCTCTAAGTCTGATGAGTCCCGCCTCTCTGCCCTAGCAGAGCCGGTTCCCAAAAGCCCTGCAGATGCAGCACGTTTCCAGAATATGCACTTTCGCAATGGGCGGCATCTCTGGCTCTCTGATGAACGGTCAAAAAAGAGATTCTGGATGAGAACAATTAGAAACTTTAATTACCCTCCAGGCATCTCACAATTATAAACCACGTTCTTATTTTTATAAGGAATTAGCTACAGATTGGGTAGTGCTTGTCATGCTTTGAAACATTTCTTGTGTCTTTCTGGCATCACCCTGTTCTTGTTAGAATGCTGGCGCTTCTCACATCCCCACTACCGCGCCCGCCCCCCCGCCGCCCCACCTCTCTCTCTTGGCCTCTATGTATATGTATATGTATATGTATATGTATATGTATATGTATATGTATATGCATGTGTATATGTACATGTATATATGTATTTTTTGGCTTGCCAGTTCTCGCACCATCACATACATTACCCTGTCCTTTCATCTCCAAGATGACCTGAAATGACCTTTTGCTTGGCACGAGACGTGATTCAACTGATAATAAAAGAGTTTAGGGGGAGGGTAGGGGCGGTGGCTGTCTGCGCAGGGCAGAGGAAGAGCCGGGAGGGAGGCGGAGAAGGGGGGATCCATATCCATTTAAAGACGAATGCTGCTGCTTTTCGCTGTGCTATTTCCTGTAATTAATTTTCCACATATCACCTATTACACGAAAAGAAAAAAAAAAAAAATATATATATATATATTTTTTTTTAAGGCATACCACTCTCTTTGTTTAACCCGAGATCCTGGGCTGGTTAGACGCGGCGGTGTGGGGAGCGGAGGAGGGAGAGTGGGGGTGGGGGGCAGGCCGGGGGAGGCTGGGCGTCCCCCCGCAGAGAGGCCCGAGCTCTCCGCCGGAATGTGGGGTCGGAACCCCGCAGCTTTCTTTCTTTTTGCCTGGGTGTTTGCTGCTGGGAGCTTCTTTTCAAAGCCCCGGCGCCTGCTAAGGTTCCCGCATACAGTTCCCTTCCACTTTCCATCTGCAGCCTTTGAGGGGTGTGGGCTTTTTCCAAAGCCTTTATTTCTTTGTCGATTGGGAAACCTCAATTTTTGCACTGACTCCACAACTCCAAATGGATGCCGATAGCAAGTCTCATCGATCGTCCCCCTCCCCCACTTACTTAGGGAGGAAAAAAAAAAAGAACAAACTATTTATTTGGATACTCAGCGAGGTTGTGGGAGTTGCCACAGCAACAGCTCTGAACCTTGCACAGCAAAAGGTTCTTATTGTAGAGTGTTCTGCCTTCTAAAAGACCTCCTCTTTAAAGAGACACTGCTAGCGATACTATATCAGTTTGGTGTGTGTGTACATTGACATATCATCGACACCATTTGAAGAGACAAAGGCAAGGGTTTACTTGGGTGGTTCGTATGATATTTTTAGTCAAGCTCGACCAAATGAGATGTGAGAATAGAAAAATGGACTATTGAGTCACGTGGGAACCTGAGATTAGAGAACTTCCTGCCCAGAGGCTTGTGAAATGGTAGAAAGTATTCTAAAGGTGTCCCGTCCCTTCTGGAGGTCATAGACAGCCTGCGTGTTAGCTGGCGGGGGTGATTATGCAGACTTCCTATCACCCTCTCCTGCACTTGTGGAAGGAAGAAAGAAGTTCTTCCAGGAAGAACTTCTTTTCTCTGAAATGCCTCATAGGCTGAAAGTTCCATGAAAAGCAAGAGGTTGCTTCACAGTCCCAGTTTCATACCTTCTGGCTTTCCTCGGATACTGTGAAGTCAGTAATTCCTCACAGATATTGTTATTTGCTGGTCACTACAGATAGAAAGGTACATTTAAAGACTGGTCCTTAGCACCTGCCCTCAAGGAGCTTTCAGTCAAGAAATGGAACAGGTAAACAGATAAATGCAGGGGAGAAGGAGTGACTATGGGAATGTCAGATCCATTACAGCTGCCAGCATGATCCCCATTCATTTCTTAGTTCATGGAATGCCTGACAGAATACCCATCAACATCCCTCTCCTTTCCTTCTTCAAAAGTGCCTCCTTATAGGAAAAATTGTCATTCTGGACAGATGGGCGCCAGGAAGCTGGCCTTGAGAGTCACATTGTGGAAGGGCACTGCTATCATCTTCAATGAAAACCTCAGCCCAATCTCTGACCTGCTGTAGAAAAGAAAAAAGATTAGTATTACTGAGTACCTTCCATGTGCCATACATGATGTTACTTATGTCTATAATAAATAACACCTATAATAAATGCTATTTATTACACCTATGGTAAATGCTATTTTACACCCACAATAAATGCTATTTATTATCCTATTGAATCCTCATGTAGTTGTTTTCTCAATTACCCCAAGGATGGTGCATAACTAGTACCATTCTATATGATAGAAGAGAAACTGATTCCCTTTATACAATGAGTGCTTGAAGGCATTAGTCTTAATTCCCTCCCAGAGTCCCTCTTGAGAAAGTTGTGAAGTATCCTAACTTAACAGACGAAGAAACAGACTCAGGGAAATTGCTCAAGATCACACGGCTGACAATGGCAACAATGATGGAAATAGGGATGAGAACCTTTCCTTTGTGACTCAAAAATTTGTAATCTGTTGAGATAGCATGAATAGACTGTTCTATACTTCCATCTGACTATTTAAAAAGTAGAGGCCGGGCACAGTGATTCATATCTGTAATCCCGGTACTTGGGGAGGCTGAGGTGGGTGGGTCACCTGAGGTCAGGAGTTCGAGACCGGCCTGGCCAACATGGTGAAACCCCGTCTCTACTAAAAATACAAAAATTAGCTGAGTGTGGCGGTGCACACCTGTAATCCCAGCTACTTAGGAGGCTGAAGCAGAAGGATCACTTGAACCTGGGAGGCGGTGGTTGCAGTGTGCTGAGAGCATGCCACTGCACTCCAGCCTGGGCCACAGAGAGAGATTCTGTCTCAAAAAAAAAAAAAAAAAAAGAAAGTTAGAATTTTCAGTGAGTGACATACTGACTCAAAGAGTTAGTTTGATTGGAAGCTCTACAAAGACAAGAACTGAATCATTTTATGTTCTTCAATAATATCTTTCTTGGAATTATCCTTCCAGTTAGGCAAAATTATTACCAAGAAAGCCATCACTCATAGTGAAGGGAACACCTTGCTTTTAATAACTCAAACCGCTGCCACTCATCCTGACCACTTACCATATTTAACCTCGCATGACTTTTAAAATCAAATGTATCTTCAAAGACTGGAGACATTTGTCATTGAAATCAAAGAACAAGCCTTTAGCTCTAGGGCCATTGCAAAAGAAGAGCTAGCTCTTGCTAGCAATATGGACCTGTTTGACAAAGGTGAGTGCTTTTAAAAGCATCCTAGTCATTTGTAAGAGTTTTTCTATGAACTCCTATTTTGTACAGTAAGTTCTCAGTTCAGACACTGCATCCTTCAGCAAATTACTCAACTCCTCTATTCCTTTTTCTTTTTCTTTTTTCTTTTAAGGTAGGGTCTTGCTCTGTCACCCAGGCTGGAGTACAGTGGCACAATCATGGCTCACTGTAACCTTGAACTCTTGGGCTCAAGTGATTCTCCTGCTTCAGCCTCCTGAGTATCTGGAGCTACAGGCATGCACCACCATGCCTTGCTAATTTTTAAAAGTTTTTTTGTAGAGACAGGTCTCACTGTGTTGCCAAGGCTGGTCCCAAACTCCTAGCCTGAAGCAGTCTTCCACCTCAGCCTCTCAAAGTGTTGAGATTATTGGCATGAGCCATCTCGCCCAGCTGACCCCATTATTCCTTAATTTCACATGAAAAGTGGAGTAATGGTAGCGTTTATGACATAGGATTGTGGAAAGAATTACCCTGAGATTAAGGATGTACAGCATTAAGCACAGTATCTGGCCCATATGAAATGCTATTTATTATGCTATTATTATATTAATTATTATCACTTTTATTTATATTGGAATTGATTGATTAAAGTAGATAGTTGGCATTTTATTTTCCATGCCGTGAGTGGACCCTAAGCCATATTATGAAGCTGATAAGTCTTCTCTTTTTCAATTCTGTTTTTCTCTCACCATGTCACTACTTCTCTTATTTTTAAACATTCATTTGTCCTGTCACTCCCTTTCTTCCTTCCCTAGCCTGCTCAAACAAAACAAAGAATCTTGTTCTGAAAATGGCTGTGTGATTAATCATTTACACTAGGGATCCGCAAGATTTTTCTAGAACAGGCAGATAGTAAATGTTTTAGGCTTTGCAGGCCTTACAGTCTCTGTTGCAATGCCTCAATTCTGATGTTGCAGTGCAAAAGCAGTCATGGCCAATAAGTAAATGAAGGAATGGGACAGGTTCTGAGAAAACTTTATCTATGGACACTGAAGTTATTTGAATTTCTTGGAATGTTCACATGTCATGAAATATTATTCTTTTAGTTTTCTCAACCATTTGTAAATATAAAAAACATTCTTGCCTGTATTGCTGTATGTATTGCTGACCCCCAAAGTGTACTTGACTATGAGTTCAATCACTATGACATGCTCGGGAATATTGCATCTTATGTTTTCAAGTTCCAGAAGAATATGCAGGAAACACTGCTTTGAGGGCAGTGCTATGAATAGTAGATGTGCTAATGGCAGCCTCCTCCCTTGGCTCTCTTTGGAAAGGAAACCTGGCAGAATGTAACCCAGGTTGGCCAACTGAAGATATTAATTTACTGGAAAACATCCAGGTATCTGGGAAGAGGCAGTAAAAAGAGCACTACTTGTGATGTCGAACTTGGCTTCAATCAAATTTGGATTCTAACCCTTTAGCGGTGTTTTGATTTGGGCAAGTCACTTAAAGTCTTTACACTTCAATTTTCCTAACTATACAAGTAGAAATAATAATGCCTGTCTTGAAGAATTAGTATGAGGCTGAATTATGTATAGTCACTCTATGTGACAATATATATTAAGAGGATGATAATTACAACATGGGAGACATTTCATAAATGCTCCAAGAGTGTTAACAGGCACTCAGCTCATGTTTCCTTTAATCATTTATTGGTGGGGGAAGGAGGGTTCAATCTTGGCTGTTGTGAAATACAAGAATAGGAAGGTTGGACATGGTGGTACTTCTGGTATTTAATAAAAGGTTTTCTGACCTTTTGGGAGCAGATGTGGGGACTTATGGGAAGACAGGACATTTTTTGGCACAGAGAAAAATAAACCTTTTAACCAAAGTGAAACCTAATCTTGTAGTGTAGAAGCAGTGACTCTGTCATCAGGTTAGGGCTCAGTTCAAGATGACACTGATTTATGAAAGGACAATCAAAGTGTCAGTGCCGTTTCTGGACTGGTGTCTTTGGGCAGGTGTCCATTATTACTTGTGTAGGCACCAAGGGAAAACTTTCTCGTCACCTTCTGAAAGTTTGCCAAAAAGTCAACTGAAAACATGCAGATTAATAGGAGAAAAGGCATCCAAATTTATTAAGGTGCATGTGAAGGAGAACGATGGAGTGATTATCCCAACATTCCAGTTGGGTAGAGAAGCTTATATATCATACCATCTTGAGATTACAGAAAGAATGGGGGCTTGGATCATGGCAAAACAGGTTATGGGAGGGGGAAAAGAGGAGGCCTGGCTAGCAAAAGAGGTCTTGCTATGTAGATGAAATCTTGCAAGTAGCAACTCTCAGAGAGAATAGACGGTGAATGTTTCTTTCAGATCTTTAAAGATATTAGACTCTATTAACTTTTCTCAGATCAGGCAAGGGAAGACCATCAGAGAAAGACTGGTTGCATCAATGGAGATTTTCTCTACGAGTGCAAATCTCCCTCACTAAAGGCAACTTTGCAGGGCTTACTTCTGTTTGCAGGCCCTCTAAACAGCCATATCAAAATATGTTAAAGAAATATATTTTGGGGTGAAATACTTTGATTTTCTTCACTTGATTCCCACATGAATCAGGGCTTTAGAAAGTGAATCAGGACTGCTTGAGAAAGTCTGTTTGTGCAGATAAAGGAGATGTTTCCACGTGTGTGGGGTGTGTGTGTGTGTGTGTGTGTGTGTGTGTGTGAAAGAGAGAGAGAGAGATGGGGCGGGGGAAGGGAGAGAGGAGAGAGGGAATGTACTCATTGATAAATCTTATGGATGAAGAAAAACAGGAGCAGTGTGGCCTGGAAGTTCAGAAACACAGTGGAGACACAATTGTAAAGATTGTGCTCTCAGTACGGAGTTCTGAAGTGAGGGAAAAAGACTCCTTTTGTCTTGAGGGAGCTAACAGGTGCACATTTTTAAATATATGACAACAGAGGTTAATTTGTATTAAAATAATTAATATTTCTGATAATTAGATGCCTTTTAATCAAATTAAAGAAATTGACCTTTAGCATGTACAAAACTGTATTTTTTTCTCTCTGATTTTATCGACATGTAAATATGATGTAAGCACAATTTTTATTTCAGATAAGATCTGGGTTTAGTTTCTTATGATTTAAGATTTTCTTAAAGTTTAAAAATTTCTGCATAAATTCTATGAGTTCTATAAGTTATTGTTTCTACAAATCGGTTAAGAATTAAAAGAATATTGAATCATATTTAACTATATGAACTTGTAAGAATTCATGTTTTTCAAAAAGGGTAATCTTGTGAATTCTTGTAATGCTACAAATTGTATGAACATAATATATTAGCTTAAATTGTAATTTCCAGATTTTTAGCCATCCTTAGATTAATATTCAATTGAATTAATATATAAACTTTGGATATATGGGCAATTTCTCAGTAAGACAAATATTCAAATATTACTTACAAAATATAGTTTTAATTGCCCTGCCTCCTTATTTTATATACAAATGGCTATACCTTAACAGGGTATGCAATATTTAAGTGATGCAATATTCATGCTTATTTTTTCACCTTGAAATTTGTTAAAGTGTTATAAATGTTTGTGGAAAAACTTAGCTAGATTGTTTTTGTTTCTTGTCTCAGGTCTAAAAAAAATACTGCTTACAATATATATTTTTGAGATAGTATTAGGTACAATAATTTTGGGAAAATATGAATATGTATACCAGATAATAAATGTGGTTTATTTGCTTTTTAAGGAAATGGTTACAGTTTATTAGTATGCTGAATTCAATTATGTATATGCCCACATACCGCTACATACATACATGCATTGTTTTATTTGATATGCTAAGAAAGTTAAAAAGTTTAATTAAGATAATCTATTTTCACAGTAAAGTATTTGTATAAGTCTAAATACATATATAAAGATATATTAAAGTTAATTCAAAATATCAAAAATTTAAAAAATGCAATTTTAAGGCAAACCCTAAATGTAAGAACTCTGAGGAAGGCAAAATTTGTTTGCCAAAGTTGGTAATACTGGCATGAGTTTGAAGGAAACAATGATTTTTAAAAAATATTATTTACAAAGTTGGCTCCAAGTTAATGGATTTATTTCCCCACCTCCCTACCCCCTAAAAGGAAAGGCTCATAGATCCTCTACTGCAAGTTGTTGTGTGGATGATTGTCTCTGTCTGTTTGGGCTGCTATAGCAAAATATCATAGATTGAGGGACTTCATAGTCCTGGAGTCCTAATTCAGGTCTGGTGAGGGCTCTCTTCTCTCTGTATCCCCATGTATCAAGAAGAGATCATCCCTCTATGTCTCTTCTTATAAGGGCACTAATCCAGTCATGAGAATTCTACTCTCATGACCTAATTATGTCCCAAAGACCTCCAAATACCATTACACTGGGAATTAGGGCTTAAACATATACATGTCAGGGGAACATGAACATCCAGTTCATAGCAAAAATAATGTTTATATAAAGTGTAAAATGGGGATTTGGGCATTCTTAAAAACATGATCAAATTATTCTATGTCTAGATAACAGAGGTTTTTTAAATAACAAAACTATTCTGTTAAATCCTGAAACTTTTGGAATATCATGAATTGCTTTGACAGAAAGTTTCCTTTTTTGTTGACAAAAGTTAAGTTTTTAGTAAACATTGTTACGTTTTCTGGAGAATTAAAACATTTTCTTTATAACTATTTTTTTTTTTTTGCCTTTGAATATCCTGACATATTTCTATTTTGTTACCTTTGATACCTCTTCTGGACTTTCTATTTCTAAGGTGAAAATCACCACATTAAAGCAATCAAACCGTTAAGATACATTTTAAACAAAACTTATCTTTCGGTTTCATGGTATGACCACTACGTAGCACAAAGACTGACCCCTTCACCTTATAAAAGAAAGGATATTAGAAAAAGAGCTTGCCGTTATAACCAAATTTTTTAAGAAATAGAGCTTGGGAAAGATTTAGGCAATGATACTGTATATTTGGAGACTGTTTCACTTTTTTTTCAGACCTTACAAAAAAAGTTCACTGCTTTCCCTCATTCCTACATCCTTTTGCTTCGCCCTAACCTGATAATCTCTACATTGCAAATTCCTGTAGTATTTGATAACCTCATTGGAATATTTAACTTGAAAACAGAGCATTAGATGACCCTTAATGTCTGTCATTAAATTTGTAGTGTAAAATTCTATTGGTGACTACTCACAAATTGGCCATAGATTTGTTTTCTTCCTAAACTGACATTTGCATTCAGGATAGCCCCTGATAACATCCAGAGTCTATCTTGAACCATAAGAGATCTTTAAATAATTTAATTCAAAAGGAGAAAAACTGTACCTCATTTAGCATTCAAAGTCTTTTTTATTTTTTAATTTTTTAATTAATTAATTAATTTATTTATTTATTTTTGAAAGAAAGAAAAAGAGGAAAGAAAGTGAGAGTGAAAGAAAGAAAAAAAAGAATGTAAGAGAGAAAGAAAGAGGAAGAGAAAGAGGGAGAGAGAACAGGATTCTTGTTCTATTGCCCAGGCTAGAATGCAGTCTAAAAATGGGT
>CAUYLG010007935.1:0-68746 GCA_963573385.1 Cacajao melanocephalus | reverse complement strand
GAGGTGGAAAAGGCTGAGTTTCATGAACATCCAGCGTGGGCCCCCACAGGCTCCATACAGTTCTAATTGCTGACGTGAGACAACGTTCATCACTTATAGGATCTGTAAACTTTTTTTTTTTGAGATTGAGTCTCGCTCTGTCACCCAGGCTGGAGTGTAATGGCACAATCTCAGCTCATTGCAACCTTCGCTTCCTGGGTTCAAGCGATGCTCCTGTCTCAGCCTCTCGAGTAGCTGGGATTACAGGCATGCACCACCACACCTGGCTAATTTTGTATTTTTAGTAGAGTTGAGGTTTCACCATGTTGGTCAGGCTATCTCAAACTCCCTACCTCAGGTGATGTGCCTGCCTCGGCCTCCCAAAGTGCTGGGATTACAGGAGTGAGCCACTGTGCCCGGCTGAGGGTCTGTAAAACTTTTAAATGACCTGAAAGTGATCCACCAAACAGTCACACATCTGTTCAAGTTCTTATCTAGTGGCAAGGGAAGGACTGTTCTCACTAAGCAAAAATAAATGTGCTTTTTATCATATCCGAGAGTCCTGCTTGTTGGATGTACGGGGTACAGAAGTAATTATAAACAATGAGCTATGTGCAACAACTGAGGTATGGGTGAAGGAGAGAGGAACTGGAGGAGTGGAGGAAGGTTTTAAAGAAGTTACTGCTGGCTGGGCCTAGGATTGCATGTTGGAACTTGGCACTGAGGGAAGGCAAGGCATTACAAGCAGATAGATCTGAATTTGAACGTCAGCAAGAAATGAGTTTGAATGTGGTCAGACAGGATGGGGTGGGGTGTAGAGGACAGACACAGCACCAGACTTTGAGGGGACTTTGCAAACACAGCTAAGGAATTGGTCATTCGTTTCCTGGAAGAGAGAGTAACAAGGAAATAATGTGCCCTCACATCGATTTTCTGGAGAAGCGATTCTGGCAGGTGTGCTGTAGAAATTCCAGCCTGAGTGAGGTGGGATTAATTCACTGAGTGGCCAGTAGGGGCGTGATCTCAGTGAGAGAGGCAGGAGGAGAGGACTAAGGCAGTGGCACTGGGAAGAGAGAGGAGGGGTCCGATTCCAATGATGGGGTCTGTTTGCCCTTGACAATGAGGGGGCTGGCTGTGCTTTTGATCATAACAGTGAGGCCTGTCAGGAGAGGAGTGGGGTTGGTGGAGATGGGGCAGGTTGGAGCCAGTGTGGTTGGAGAATGGGGTGAGGAGGTGAGAGCCTGCACGCCTTGGGGACAGGTTAGGGTTTTGTCCTAAGGTCAGGGAAAGCCACTGGAGTACATAAGCTGGGGAGTGACATGATCTGATTTATTTTTAACAAAATCTGCTTTGAGCAAAGCGGGTTGATTGGAGGGGGGCAGAAGTGGTTAAAGGGTCACTGTTCCAACACTCTGAGTAGCCAAACCCAGGGAGAAGGCTTGCCCAAAGTGGCTGTGGGAACTAGTGTCTCAGTGAACCAGAAAACCACCAACCTCACAACACTGCATCACTCTCCTGCTCCCAGAGGAGAAGATGCCTCATTTTGAGACATCAGACTAGCTGATTGCCTTGAGAAATAAGGGGCACGTGGTGGGTGGGGAGCTGTGGTAGGAGCCAGAGCTGCCAGGACATGCATGTATGTTATTTGCATTGATGTATGCTCACTATCACCACCTTCCCACTACATATTTGTAATTCACTCATTCATTTACTTTTAAAGGCAACATTCCTTTTCTGCTAGGCACTGGAGGTCCACAGACTTGCTTAGAAAAACTGAAGTCTGAGGGGAAAAAAATAGGCAATTGGGATGGAGTGAGTGAGTGGTTCCGATACTTCAGCCCTCACTGTGTCCACACCCTCTGCCATGTAACTTTACAGCCCCTAAAATAGAGAGCATTTTCTGGCCTCTTGATTCTGGACTTGGCCATGTGTATTGATCTGTTTATCCAAAGGGTGTCAGCAGATGTGATGAAAGTGAAAGGCCTCCCAAGTGCTTGCATTTCTAGGGTCACTCGTGTGCACTTCTACCATGGCCGGGGAAGAGCTTGCCCTGGGTGGTGAGTGCTCCTTCAGCCTGGCCCCAGATTGAAGCTGTTATAGGACCAATGGGTTGATATACCTACTGTGCAGTAACAAACCAATTATACCAAGGCAGCAGGCTTTGCAGCAAAGAGTTTAAGATCACAGGGCGCCAAGCAAGGAGATGGTAGGAGACCCTCAAATCCATCCCCCCAAGGAATTCTGAGCTGGGGCTTCTAAGAGTATCATGGAGGGTTATTCCTCGGTAAGTTGACTTCTCCTGGGGTCCTTCAGATCATCGGACATCAGTAGTTTCACTGATATGCAGGACCTGAAAGAATATCTTCTATGAAAATGGAAATCTTCATGTTTTATAATGTTCAGATTGTTGCCTATAGAGCAGTTAAGGGGAACTATGGTCTTGCAACAGGATCTATGTGATTCTGAGGCAACAGGCAAGCAACCATGAGGAGTGGGTCAGAGAGCAAGCTGACTTACCGATGAATGCTGAGTGTGTCGCAAGCTTGGTTTATTTTCATTTCTCCCCCTCCCTTCTTTGCCGATTAATTTTATAACGTTTATAGGGACAGTTTCAAACTCACGTAGAGAAGAGCTGCTCTGGCCGTTTTCAGCTCGTCCTATAGCTTGAGGCAGACCTGTCAGCTGAGCCCAGCATATATATGTCAGCCCAACCCAGCCCCAGACATGTGAGAAGTAATGCCATGCCGCTGAGATTTGTATGCTTGCTTGTTGTGTGGCAATAGCTGGCTGACACAGAAATGCACGCAACAGCTCTGACGTCAGTGTGAACTAAAGCCTGCAGAAGGAAAGCGCCAGGCACGTGTAGAAAACGGGGGTTTCTTCAGTTTATCTACAGCATGGGTTTAATAAGGAGAAGGTTGGGCAGATTATAGAGGGCCTACACTATCAGCTCAAGGAGCTAGAATTCTATTAGTTTCATAGACATTTATTATTTTGATAATCCAGCATCTAAATCCCCTTCTGAAGTTTGAGAAGACCGCAGCTCCCAGCATAGCGGTTGGAAAGGCCAAATACTCACTTTCCCAGCGTCCTTTACAGCAAGGCTGTGGGCACATGACTTAGGCTCAGCCAATCAGATGCTCCAGCCCCAGACTGAATCGGCAGAAGGCAGCAGAGTCCATTCTGGCGACGGCGGCACACACAGGCACGGCTGCGGTTCTAGCAGCAACAGCCAGTGCTCAAGCTTGTCGTGCACACTGTACATCCAGGCCCAGCATTGGTGGTAGTGGGGTGCTCTCTGGACCAGCATGATTCTAGGCATCATTTCCAGGGTGTAGATTTCTGGGACATTCTGAGATCCACCTTCCATCAGCTTAAAAAAAATAATTTTTCTACTTACACTAGCCATTGTTGGTTTCTGTTGCTTTTAATCCAGAATTCTGGCTGAGAAAATTCAATTGCAATGGGCTGGAAGCACAGGTTTTTGAGCTGGAGAGGAACGTGACCAATGCTATCCAGCCGCAAGAGAACGTACTCCAAGGAGAAGGAGACACGCGTAATGATATCATATTGCACATTTGGACGTGTCTGTGCACACGCAAACGGTCACGGGGATAAGCAACCTCTCTCTATTATCATAGGCTTGGGGTCCCACCCAAGTAATCACCCTGTCTGTCCTTTGTGTTTTTATCAGTACACAAGAAATCGATGGGGCTCCGCATCTCAGCTTTATTAATTAGGACTCCTCACCACCACAGCACAGTTCAGGGCTTTATGCTATGCCCACTGAGGCCTCCTCCTACCTCTCCACAAATCTAGACCTTGCCCTGCCTGGGATGAAAAGTGGGTCTGCAAAGCATGCCCTGAGCACCCGTTCACAGCCAGCTATGTGCAGGATCCTCACACCAAAGAGCTGGGGTGGGAGTTAGGTCAATAGCCAGGCCTGCACCGTGGGCATGACCCAGACAGGCCATCACATGGAAATGGAAAGGCAGCAGATAAGGCCACTTCAGAGAGACAGGGTGGAGCCTGTGTCCTGCTTCTGAGGCCAAGCAATGCCTCTTCATGCTTCCTTATAGACCATTCCCCACCCCGGTCCAGCCCCTGACAACCATGGGCCTGTTTTTGTTTTGTTTTGTTTTGTTTTCAGGCAGGGTTTTGCTCTGTTGCCCAGGTTCGAGTGCAATGGCACGATCACACCCTACTGCGACCTCCACCTCCCGGGCTCAAGCGATCCTCCTGCCTCAGCCTCTTGAGTAGCTGGGACTATAGGTGTGTGCCACCAGATTTTAAATTTTTTGTAGAGATGGGATATCTCTATGTTTCTGGGTCTAGTCTCAAACTCCTGGGCTCAAGCAATCCTCTTGCCTTGGTCTCCCAAAGTGCTGGGATTACAGGTGTGAGCCACTGCAACCCACAGGCCTGTTTTCTGATCCTACAGTTTTACCTTTTAGAGAATGTTACATCAATGTAATCATGCAGCATGTATTTTTTCTGACTGCTGCCACCAAAGAAGTAGTACTTGAATATACATTTTCTCAGCAAGACAATTTACTTATATAGAAGGGTGCATCTCACAGGTGGAGCAATGGTGAACACACTCCTGGACAAGGGAGGAGAAAGGGTTCTTATTCCTGATGCAGGTAGCCCCTACTGCTGTGTCATTCCCCTACTGGCTAGAGTTGGAATGCAAGGTCTAAACTAATTCTGATTGGCTCTCACAGGGATATGAGCTGGAGTGGCAAGGTGGGTAGTTTGGCAGGAAGGACAGTTACAGAACAGGTCAGAGCAGGTGACCAGGGGAACAGATGTGAACTACTGATTAGAATTGGTGGGAAAGTTGTTTACCGAAACTAGAGGCAAGGGGACACAGAGAACCAAGAAGTTAAACTTTAAAATGGAGAATTAAAGAATAAGAGAGCTGAACACTCTGACATACCGATTCTTTGAAGAGAAACTTGGAGTTCACTATATCTAACACTGCTTTCCTGCACTTTGTTAGCATAGTGCTTTCCAGATGCATCCACGCTGTAGCGTGTTTCCCTACTTCCTTCCTTCCTATCATTGAGTAGTATTCCCTGGACAGATGGACCTCATTTTGTTTATCCACTGGCCAGGTGATGAACATCTGAGTTGTGTCCCGTTTTTGGTTATGAATAAAGCTGCTATGAACATTTACATACAGACCTTGTGTGGACATTCTTTTTCATTTCTCTTAGGTAAACACCAAGGAGTGGAGTTTCTGGGTTGCATGGGAAGTATTTGTTTCGCTTTATTTTCCAAAGTGGCTGTGTCATTTTACACTCCCACTAGCAGTAGGAGAGTTCTGGCTGCTCACGTCCCTATCAACCCTTAGTATTTGCAATGGTTAATTTTTGGTGTCAACGTGACTGGATTAAGGATACCTAGAGAGCCAGTAAGGCATGATTTCTGGGTGTGTCCATGAGGGTGCCTCTAAAGGAGATTGGCATGCGAGTCAGTGAACTGAGTGGGGAAGACGTGCCCTCAATGTGGGCGGACACCATGCAATTGGCTGGGGCCCCGAAAGAACAAAGAGGCACAGGAAAGGTGAATGTTTTCTGTCTTTCCTGGAGCTGGGATATACTCCTCCTGCCCTTGGGCATCAGAACTCCAGGTTCTTTGGTCTTTGGACTCTGGGGCTTGCCCCAGCACTCTGTCACCACCAGGTTATCAGGTTTTTGGCCTGGGACTGAGAATTACACCCTAGGTTTCCCACACTACCAGCCACAGACTTGGACCGGCCACATTACCAGCCTCCCTACGTCTCCAGCATGCAGACTGCCTGTTGTGGGACTTCCCAGCATCCATTATTCCATGAGCCAATGCCCTTAGTAAGCCTCCTCTCATGTATCCTGATCTGTTTATCCTAGTGGTTCTGTCTCTCTGGAAAATCCTGAAATAATACAGAAATAACACAGAATTATTTCCCTGAACTCCTTCCTAGCCAGTGTGTTCCAGTACCATGGGATTCTTTAAAAACATTTTGATTTCAGCTTTTAAAATTCTGAGAAACGTTTTATTATCTTTTCCCTGAATGGGGGCGCTCATGTAAAATGAGTTTTCTTAGTGGATTCCTAGTGATCCCTAAGGAAGGTCTCTTCCTGAAGAATCCAGGTGTATGAACAGTAGCGGTCAAACCACATATTGCCAGCAGGGGGCGCGCGTCACCCACCATTAAACTCCACTCCTGGTCCTCTGCAGACTTTGAGCTGCCTCAAGGGTGGCCCCTCAGCAGAATAGGGGAGGAGAGGAGTTGATCTTTCCTGGGTGGGAGCGTTTGGGGTTAGAGGTGCCTCGCCCTAGTGGAAGATTTGGATGGCTCCAAAGAGCGGGGCAGGAACAAAGCTGCCCCAGGCTGCAGGGGAGACATGTGAGTGCCACTGCTGCTCAGGGTCAGGAGAGGACTTCTCTCTTCCTCTCCAACTGAAATTCCCCTTTAGAATCCCTACTTTGGCTTAGAGGACAAAAATCACACGTGTTGCTTCTAGAGGGCTCCTGTTAGCACACCTGGGTTATCTGAGAAGCATGCAGGGACCCTCAACACGGCTGCACATGAGTCACCAGGAGCTTTGAAAACTGGTGCCCAAGCTGCGTCCCAAACCAAGCAAACCAGAATCTTTGCAGGTGGGGCCCACACATCAGCATTCAACACCTCTCCGGGGCATTCGGGGTGCAGCCAGGACTGTGCGCCCTGGGGTAGGAGCTTGCTGATTCTCTCCTGTGAGTCCAGGTGAGCTGATGGAGTTAGTAAGTTCACCTGGGAGGGCGTTGGCTTGGATGATGGTTACACTTTGGTGCATATAAAGCTCACCTGGCAGGGGCCCAGGGAGTGTTGTCTGAGTGCTTGTGAGAGGTGCACCCAGCTCTCCCCTGGCCCAGCAGCCACTCCCAGAAGCCCAAAGTCTTGAGGAGATGGAAGCAGAGAGAGAAGGAGAGGGATCCAGTGAAAACCCCGCCTGCTCTGTAAGGCGATCAGAGGTCATGAATAATGGAGAGAAATGGGGCCTCTGAGTCCTGGGAGCCTGGCTGACTCAGGAGGCTCCCGTGTGGGCGGCAACGCTGGGCAGGTCTCCTTGGTGAGGAGCCCATACCTGTCCCTGGGGTGGCCTGGAGGGATCCCAGGTGGCCCCCTGGCTGTGCGGCCAGGTGGGAAGTGGACACCAAGGGCTGGTGTCATCCGATTCTCCATAGGGAGGAGAGGGGGCCCGTGGGGAGGGGAGGGAGGAAGGAGGCCAGCTGCCCTCAGTGCCATGAATAAGTGATGAGGCCCAAGGAGAAGCAGGCACAGAGGAGGAGGTGGCTCACCAGAGGGTGGTGGGAAGGGACAGGGACAGGAGGTTCAGAGATAAGGCACTGAGGTTCAGCTCAGGGGCCAGGGAGGGCAGAGGCAACTGTGCCTTGGGCCCGGGGTAGCCAAGAAAAGGGGGGCACTCTAGCCCACCCAGGCCAGAGCTCAGGGAGGAGGGTCTCAGGTTCCGGCAGGTGTGAGCCTGTAAGCGCTGGGAGAAGGCAGCCCACAGAATGATGCCCCAGAAGAAAAAGCGGAGGAAGAAGGATATCGACTTCCTGGCCCTGTACGAAGCGGAGCTGCTGAACTACACCTCGGAGGACAATGAGGAGGAGCTGGAACACGAGTACTACAAGGCCAAAGGTGCGGGGTCCCAGCCTAGGGGTGTGGGCAGCTGGCTGCAGTGGGTGAGGGTCTGTCCCTGGCCGGGGGGGAGTCATTTTAGGATTTCAGAGCAAGCCCTTTCTCACTGATTATGCCATGTGTCTGTCCCACATCCCCTTGCAGTAAGAAGGCAGGCATCATGCAGGGTTAGTGGGGTCCCTGTTGTACAGACAGGTGGAGCAACTCGCCTTTAGCCCCCAATTCTTAGTGGCACAGAATAGTCTAGAGCCACAGCACCCCATGGTCCCATGTTCTCCAGCTCCTGAACATCCCCAAAGCCACGTTCCAGTCTGGCCCCTGAGAATGTGGTCTGCAGCAGGCAGAGTGCCCTGAACTGCTGGGGTCATGAAGGGATGTCTTGGGGAGGAAGCCTGACCCCCCCTCCCGTGCCCACTGTGGTTGATGGAGAAGGGGAGCCTGGGCTTTGCAAGGAGATGCCCGTCACATACATAGAAGGCGGCCTGTGCTCTGCATCCAAGGGCCTTGTCCTTTTAGTCTCATCTTTCCCTGGGCCACAGGAAAACTGCTTGAAATTGCTCTAACTCCTTGCCAGGTAAACCAAAGAAGAGGTGAGCTGTGAACCCAGAGCCAGTTCTGGCCTGCAGAGTTTAAGTTGTTTTCTTCCTTTCCCGTGTTTTGAAATCATTTTGTCCATGGATGCCTGTAGACTGTGGACGTCCAGTTTACTGCAGTCTCCACCACTCCCTGTCATCTCACGCTAGGTCTGGTTTCCACATCGGTGCTGCCTGCCTGGTCTCTGAAAGCATTTAAATTCTCAGTGCTGACTCCAAAGTGGCTCACTGGTCCCCATAAGCACCATAGTCATCCATTCATTCACTCATTCATTCAACAAGTGTTTATTGAATGTGTGCTCTGTGCTGGCCCATGGGCTTGTTTGTCCTCTCTTTTCTCCCTCCTCCTGTCCTCACTTGGAAAGCCCAGCTCAGACCCCATCTCTTCCATGAAGCCCTCCTTGATTCCAGTCCACCATGAGTTCCCTGATTAGATCCTATTCATAACTGTTCCATTGTTTCCTGCAAGGCTGGTGTGTCCGGCTTGCAGCCACAGCCACCCTAAACGCTGTGAGGGCGGGGCCTTGCTGTGTTTGTCTTTAGTCCTCATCACTCAGCCCCTGCACAGACCCGGGCTCAGAGAAGATAATCTCAGAGATCAGGAAGGCTGTGGCCCCTTTCCAGGTAACAGGATCCTGGGCACCTCTAGGGGTAGAAGTGGGGGCTGTAGAAGAAGGTGGGCCCAGGACAAAGGAAGCATCGGCCACCTTCTCCCAGAACACGTGCCTTAAGCTCTGACCCTTGGGCTGGGCGGTGAGACATCAGGGCAGCATCCCCACCCTGTGTGCTGGTGATTGGCTTCCCAGGTGATTCTCCCCAGCTACGATGACTGCTGGTGAGATCATTCTAGAACCTCTCATAGCCAGCACACTGCTGACTTTAGTTAATGGGCTCTGCGTGCCTCAGCGTGGCAGTCATGATCCTTCTCCTTTTAATCCCTCCAAAGTCCTTTTACTAACATTCTCACATTCGATCCTCAAGATCCCTGAGCAGAGTCAAGGCAGGCAGATGAGTCCCACTTCACAAGTTAAAAACTCAGGCCCTGAGGAATCTGAAGCTGGGTTAAGTAACCTGCCTGAGATCACACAGCTAGTAAATAGCAGAGTTAGGATTTGAATCCAGCCAGTCTGGCTGGTCCTTGCTCTTGTACTGCCCAATTTTGACTGTGGTAAAAATAGCTGGAGAAGAGCAAGTGGAGGTGGGTGCCATACTGACATTTCTAAGGGAACCACGGGTTCTCCTGTCTGTTGCAGGGCACTGGCTATAAATGTGGATGATGCTAACGGTGGTCACATGCTGAGCTCCAGCTGCGCTGTCATCATCACCCTCTCGGTGCTAGAACAGGTTTCCCACTTCCTTTGCACTCTGGGCTCTGGTGTTACATGGAGAGTCTTGATGAGTGTGATGGGGAGGAAGAAGGAGGGAAGAAAAGCCTGGGTGTTCCTTCTCTCTTCCTTAGGGTACCTTCTGGCTACCCTGGGGTTCCCCAATAACCAGGGGGAGGAGAGCAGCTCCCTCAATGCTTTGAGGGCAGGCTGAACCTGGCCCATTGCTCTGTCTCTTAAGACAGGGCCCATGATGGGAAGAGCAACTCATCCCAGAACTGGAGAGTAGAAGGGGCCTTAGGCCACCCAGCATAGGCTTCCAGCTCTAGAGGCATCTCCTTTTCTGCATCCTAGACAGGAGTCCCCCAGCATTTATTGGGATACAATTTTCCAAGGCAACCTCCTTGGGATGCTGTCAATGAAAATGATAGCAATGATTCCCCTCTTAGTCCATTCGTGCTGCTATACCAGAATATCCGAGGCTGGGTGATTTATAAAGAACAGATTTTTTTTCCCCTCACAGTTCTGGAGGCTGAGAAGTCCAAGATCAAGGTGCCAGTATCTGGTGAGAACTTTCTTGCTGTTTCCCCACATGGTAATAGGTAGAAGGGCAAGAGAACAAAATCCCCCTGTCAAGTCCCTTTATAAGGGCACCTAATCCCTTTCACAAGGGGGAAGCCCTCATGGCCTAATCACCTCTTAAAGACCCCACCCCTTAATACTATCACAATAGCAACACCTGAATTTCGGAGGGGACACCTTCAAACTATAGCAATGGTGGCGATGATGATGATAGTAACCACTTATGAAATGCCTATCTTTTCATGCAACTGTGGAAGAATGTCTATAAGATAAATTCCAAGAAATGTAAATTCTAGATCAATAAGTTTAAGTGTTGAAAACTATTTTATTTAATCCTTATCACAGTCTTCAAGGAAGAATTTATTGCTACTTCAGTGATGAGGAAATTGAAGCTTAGTAAACCATTGGGTTGAAGTCACACAGCCAATAATGGTAGAACTGGGCTTCAAATCCTGGTCAGTTTTGTTCCATATTCATTCATTGATTGTCATTCATTCCCATGATCATTCATTCATCCAGGTAATTATTTGAGTGCCTCTCTTGTGCTGGGCTATGTGCTAAGAGCAAGATTCTGTTGCAATTAACAATTCTTTGTGTTGAGTAGGAGACTTTATTAGTGGGGAGTCTTCCCATCTGAAGTCCAATGGAATTCTGTGTCCTCTACAAGGCATCTGTCTTCCACAAGATAGTTCTTCAGTTATTTGAATTGAGTTTTTCTTTAAAATTTTAAAAATTGAGCAATAATGTATATACAGTATAAAACTTCATAAGTATAGTAATAAGGTACAGTAATGCATTTTTACACATGCACACGCTTGTGCAACCACCATTCAGATCAGAATACGAAACATTCCCAGCCCCCAGAATGCTTCTTCCTACCCCTTCCCAGAGGTAACAAGTCTCCCGGTTCTGTCATCATAGATTAGTTTTTTTCCTGTTATTGAACTTTTAAATGGACTCATACAGGGTACACATTTGTGTGGGTCTAGCTTTTCTTTCAGCATTATATCTCATTTATCCATGTGTGACACATTATATAATTCTTTTTTATTGCCGATTACTATTTGCATTTGATACATACACCACCATCTACTTAGCCTTTCCATTGTCGATGAACATTTGGGTTATTTCTGGGTTTTTGTGTTGTCGCTATTATGAGTAAAGCTACTACTAATCTTGTACACATATTCCGATGAACACATGTACTGGTTTCTCTTAGATTTATAATTGGAGGTAGAATTGCTGGGTCACAAGTGAGCATATGTTTAGTTTCCAGGGCTTGGGTCAATTTATATGTATGAGAGTGACAATGGCTCCACATTCTTGCCCATACTTGGTATTGTCAGTCTTCTTATTTTTAGCCATTCTGGTGGGTACGTGGCAGTGTCTCATTGTAGTTTTAATTTGCATTTCCCTGATAAGTAGGTTGAGAACTTTTCCATACATCTGTTGGCTTGTGTGGCTACCCTCTTTTGCGGCATGCCTGTTTTAGTCTTTTGTCCATTTTTCAACTTTATTGAGGTATAAGTTACTTATAATAAAATGCACCTCTTTTAAATGTTCTGTTTGGTGAGTGCTACATTCTTGTATCCACTAGGAAATCAATATATGGACCATTTAAATTGGCCCTCAAGGGCTCCCTGTGTTCTTTCCAGTCAATTCCCCTTACTTCTGACCCCAGGCAACGACTTTTCTGCTTCCTGCTGCAATAGATTAGATTTGTCTCTTCTAGAGTTTCATATAAATGACATTATAAAGTATGTCGTGTTTTGTGTCTGACTTCTGCATAGTATAACGCACTTGAGAGTCATCTATTTTGCATGTCAGTAGTTCATTCTGTTTTATTGCTGAGTAGTATTCCGTTGTACAGATATACCACCCAGTTTATTTATCTGTGCCCCTGTTGATAGACATTTGGAGTGTCTCCAGTTTGGGTCTATTAGGAATAAAGCTGTTATGAACATTTGTGTGCAGATCTTTGTGGGGACGTGCTTTCATTTCTTTTTGGTAAAGACTTAAAAGTGGAATTTCTGGGTATTAAGCATACACTTATCTTACAAACTTGTTGCCCATTGAAAAAGTTGTGTGGTCTCCTCTTTCTTATTGATGTATGTGAATTTGCGGTATCTTCTGGCTCTGAGTGCTTTATTGGATATGTACATTCCAAATATCTTCTCCTCGTCTGTGGCTTGCCTTTCATTCTCTCAATTTTAATGAAGTTCAGTTTGTCAGTTTTTTTTTAATGGTTTGTGTCCTGTTGAAGAAGTAGCTGTGTATCCCAGAATCAACTACTGATGTAGTTTTTCATTCCTCTCCCATGCCCCAGACTCTCCTTTTCTCCAAACCAAGCATGCTCCAGTGTCTACGTCATCTCTCATGTGATGTGGCTCTAGAATTTCCACCAGGCTGGCCATACTTTTCCTGTGGGCATTTGGTTTGGAAATGCCTTTGTGTGCAATCTTTGTGGGCAACATATCAGTTCCCAGGTCTGTGCTCAGAGGAGTCAGGAGTGGGCTCCAGGGGTTGGTCATGCTCCCTGTAGTATAGACTATGAGGAATTAAGCCTTTGGTTATTACAAGAGACAAGGAATTGTGCAAATATACAGCTGCTTTTCTCCCCCTAATGGTGCCTCGATGGGGACTTTCATCAGAACCAAGGACAGCAAAAGGTCTACTCACCCCAAGCACTCCTGCTCCTGGTGCATCACAGGCCTGTAAGGGCCACATGAGAAAAGAGAGATCTCCTGAAGGGCTTCTGGAATCTCAGTGCATCGTGTGCATGTTAGTTGAACTACGTCTTATCTGCCAAAAGAACAAGCTCTTAGCTCTCAGAGTTGAAATGGGCTTTTCTGTGTGAACGATAGTTTTAAAACCAGGCTACCATTTGTTGAGTTTCTTCTATGTGCCCGAGGCTTTACATATATCACCTCTAATCCCAAGAATGCCCTGCAAACCAGGTAAGGTCATCCAGGTGTTACAGAGACCCAGGCACTTGTCCAGGGTCACTTTGCTCAAAGTGGAGGAGCCAGTGGCTGCATCCAGATCTCTGTGGCACTGAAGTCCAGTGCTTGCTACCACCCTATACTGGCTCTGGGCATGCTGAAGTATGAATGGTATCTGTGAAGGACCTGCCAAGGTGCCCAGCCCACAACAGCACACTTTAAGTTATTTGTATTTCTCATTGCTCTCCCATCCCCCCTCGCAGTTTGCCACTTGTGCCCTCTGTGGAATGGGCTCTGAAATGGTAGGTTTGAATCATGAATGTCTAATTTCAAAATATCTCCTAATCAGCTGGGCGTCTTTGGGCAGCTCAGATATACTCAGCATCTGGTTGGGGATCTGCTTTGAAAAGACCGGAAGTAGAAATAACAATAGGTTTGCCTTAATAATCGGGTACAATTATATATGTAAAGCCCTTAGCTCAGGGTATATAATAAGCAACCAATCAATGTTGTTTATTATTACAATTATTAAGTACTGGTATTAATACAAACCAATGATGTGGTGGACATCGATCGTATGCCCCAAATACTTAAAACACCCTCCCCACATTTTGCTGACTCTCCACATTGTAAATTCCATCTTCCCAACATGGAATTATTTTCTCAGCCTCCCTTGGTGCAGACATGTACCTTAGCTTTCCAGAACTGGCTGTTCCAGTACAAGACTTTGATTCAGAAGTGAGCATCATAACGGGATGAGCTGGGGACAAGGAGTTATTTTGGAGACATGAGTAGCAGAAGGACAGGGAGGTGACAGTAGGCTGTTTTCTGTTCTTGGCAGAGGTGATATGGCTCTTGGGTGGCTGGTGGCAGCAACCTTCCCCAGGCTAGTTCTGTGTTGTGATTCCAGGAGTTGTTTCTGGAAATTGACATAAGGCACGTGCCTCCAGCCTTTCCAAAACTTCTGCAAGCCTTCTAATATCCCTACTGCATCCTGCTTGCTTCACCTGGCTGGAGTAGGTTCTGCTGTCTCAAAGAATCCAGATGCAT
Organism: Cacajao melanocephalus; assembly: GCA_963573385.1. Taxonomy (NCBI): domain Eukaryota; kingdom Metazoa; phylum Chordata; class Mammalia; order Primates; family Pitheciidae; genus Cacajao; species Cacajao melanocephalus. The sequence continues at coordinate 54,603 of CAUYLG010007935.1, read as the reverse complement.
TCTTGCCTTTCCTCTCTGGAAAGTAGACAGGGCTCTAATTGTACTGATGCCCTGACTAAGAAAAGTGTTGATAGTAAACAGAAGAAGCTTCAAGGGGTCAAAGAGAGAGAAATCAGGGCCCTTGCCAAAGAAGGACCCCCTGCAAAGCTCTGCACCCCCAGCCCTGGGGTGGCTCATTCTATAAATGTCAGTGCCCAGAAGGTCATGGGAGGTGAGGGCTGGCCACAGGCACCTTATGTAGAGGACAGAGAAGAAGCGGAGAGCTGGGTGCAGGCTCTGAAGAAGGCCATGTCTAGGAGGGCATCAGTGTGTCGTGCTGAAAAGATTACAGAATGAGCATCTGGAGGCTTTGGACTGGGCTCTGGTGTTGATACCATACAGAACCTGCCCCCTTGCCCTCAGCCTCCTCGTCTGAAAAATGAGTGCCTGGTTTAAGTGTGAAGTTTTGGTCTTGCAGCAGGATGTGTTGTGGGTCTTAGCCTGGCTCAGAGGCCTACAGGGTGTAGCAGGGATTCCCAGAGTCCTTTGCACCTGGGCCTCCCCAGCAAGGCCGGCCAGAGCTCTGGCTTCTCCAGGCCCACACAGGATTCCGGGTTTTTTCTGAGCCTGCAATCTGTCTCCTCCTCTCCTCCTCCAGTGTACGAAGTGGTCACAGCCACGGGGGATGTTCGCGGCGCAGGGACGGATGCCAATGTCTTCATCACACTTTTTGGAGAGAATGGGCTCTCTCCCAAGCTCCAGCTCACCAGCAAGTGAGTACCCACTCGGCCTTGGTGGGATCCTGGGCCGTTAGTCTGGTTGATTAAGTTCTGGAACCCAAGGGTGGCCTGCTTCTGCGGAGAGAAGGCACATCTGACCACAGGTGTATTAAGTGGTACGAAGCCTCTGCTAATGACAGACTGTGTATGAGCTGGGCATCTCCCAGTCACCTCCTGTGCACCTCCCTCAGCTCCTCTCTTGACTTTTGTGAACAGTAATGCCTCCTATGGATCTCAGAATTCCCAAAATTCCCAAGAATTTATATTAGCTATCCCTTGATGTCAGAGAATGAACATTTGGGATCAAGAAACCTGGGTCTAGGTCCAGCTCTTCCACTTAGTTCCATGTGACTTTGGCTCAGTCTCTCTGCACCCAGGGCCTTGGTTTCCTTATATATCATCACACAGATGTTGGAAGACCATGCCTGTGAGGGAACTGTGAGCATAAATATTCTGAACCGAGGTCCCACCAGGGACCAACGTCGTGTTAAACCTTCTTGCCAGCTAACACACACCCAGCTAGCCACAGGGATTGCTGTGTGTGTGCCTGTGCATGTGTATGCCTTGCGTGCTCTGTTTTATCATAACTAGTAAGAGTTGGGACCATTGTCTCCTTTGGATCCTTTCCCCCACTGCACGCACGCATACATCAACATATATGCAAAACCTGAGAACATATTAGCAGATGAATGAAATTTCAGAGACATTTAGGGCCTCAGGAGTGGTCTATTCAGCTGGCTTTCAAACTGTGCCAAACAGAACAGAATTGATCAGCTGGTTCTAGGCCGATGAAACATTTGCAAACTGCTGATCTATTCTAACCTGCTCACAGGAAACCAAAACCTAGAGAGGAGCCATGAATAGCCTAGGGTCATGGAGCTTTTTAATGGTGAAGTTGGTCCTTAAATCCATTCTTTTTTTTTTTTTTTTTTTAAAAAAAAAGATGGAGTCTTGCTCTGTCACCCAGGCTGGAGTGCAGTGGCACAATCTCAACTGACTGCAGCCTCCATCTCCCACGTTCAAGTGATTCTCCTGCCCCAGCCTCCGGAGTAGCTGGGACTACAGTCATGTGCCACTATAACCATCTAATTTTTTGTATTTTTAGTAGAGACGGGCTTTCACCATGTTGGCAAGGCTTGTCTTGAACTCCTGGCTTTAAGTGATCTGCCCGCTTCAGCCTCCCAAAGTGCTGGGATTACAGGAATGAGCCACTGTGCCTGGTCTTCAAACCCCATATTCTTGATGTAGAGGTTTCCCTTGACCACATGACCCTATGGTCCTGGGGGTGTGAGGGAGATGCTCCTTAAGACTTCCTGGGGCTCCAGATTGTGACCCCGGGATTAGTGGCCTGGCACTTCTAGGGCTGGTAGAGGAAGCTGTAAGGCCAGGAGATCCACGCACCCTGTACCTTGCAGCCTGGCCAGGCCCCATGTGACATAGGCTATCGTGACCATGTTGCTGCATTGAGGCAGGTGTAATGTCCCATTTTATCCATTTCTGCAGAACAGGGTACCTGCCTTCTTGTGCCGCTTACACTGTGGCTTGATTCGCTTGTGAAGTCTTTCCATCTGATGATGTGGACACGGTAAAGAGAATACATGAAACCTCCATCTTCTTTGCCATGTGTTCCCAGAGTACAATGCCGTAGGGAGAAGCTGCAAACACTAGGGAGTTGCCCAGTTGGTTTCTGAAGTTCCCAGCTTTTCCTTTTAAAACAAAATGAATCCTTTTCTCCTTTGATGATGGTCCTTACTTACTGCCTCCCCTCCTTTCACACATTCAGTATCCTCAGATTTCTTCCCCTTTTTCATTTGTCAAAATGTCTTCTCAGGAAGGGCCCCTGAGCCACCCTTTATAATGTGGCATGGATTTTCACTGAGTCTCCATTCCCAGGAGTTTGGGTTCCAGCCTTCCCTCTCATGGGGTCTGAAGGGATCTAGGGCATGAATGAGCTGGTAGGGCTGGGACCTCCTGGCTTTGCTGAGATCTCATGGGGAAGCCAGCTTCTCCTGGCCAGCCCTGAGGATGGGAATCAACCCTTCTTAATCACCCCAGGAGTTGGCCCCAGAGACCAGTGGCAGTTTCTGCCTATAACTGGGCCATGCTCCAGGTCGGGCAGTAAGAGTGTAGGTCTGGCCAGGTCCCCAACCAGCTGGTCAGGAATGTTCTAGAGTAGAGTGGGTGGTCTCAGCAATGGGGACACAGTTCAGAGTCCCAGCTGTGGGACTGGAGAGGCTGGAGAGGGCCTTTGAGGAGAGATGGAGGGAGCTGGAGGGTGGGCCGGGGGAAGGTCTGCCCTGTCCTGCCAGTAGCTCTCGTAGTTCTGTGTGTATAGTTGGAGCTTGGCAAAGGCCAGTGGTATCAGTCTGGCTAGAGCGAGACTTTAAAGGGACAGACACTTAATCTGGGGCTCAAGTGGTGAAATAACTCAGATGAGAGAGAGGGCGAAAGAGTGTCCTTTAAGGGAAACTGATTGCCTAAGTCTGGAGCCAGCAATGAGCCCTGCAGGCTGATGGTGGGCAGAGGAGGCCTGTGGCTGGAAATGTGGGGCCATGTTGATGGGCAGGGAGGAGGAAAGTCAGACAGGTCTGGAAGGCTAGGCTGAGGAAGGCCTTGCTGGAAAGCTAAATGGTGAAGGTTCAACTACCATGTCGACAGAGATCATCTGAGCATAGTGAGCAGGATGAGTGGGGAAGGAGGAGACCAGAGTCTGGCCACGACAAGAACTGAGAAAAGGCCTTCAAAGAGCATTGATGACACGGTCCTTGCTATCTAAGACCTTTCCATTCAAAATGGAAACTGCAGGTCTGGGAGGACCAGTGCTTTCTGGGGAATTCCAGGCTGCCCATGCAACCCAGAACAGATGGCAGCTGAGTTCCCCTTGCTCTGTGAGATTCAGATGCAGTTAGCTCAGGCCATCAGCTGTGCCACCCCATCCCGGGATCTAGCTGAGAATACCCACTGGTCCCACAGTCTCCTCACACCTCACCGTCTGCTGCTCCCCCCTCCTCTCCACACTGTGCTACCCAAACCCAAACCTACAGGGGCAGCTAGAACCAACTGCCTTTTCCTTGCACACCTATAATGCACACACATACATTTTTTGTGTGTAACACACTTCACTGATGGCTCCTGGCACCAGAGAGAGTTCACATGCAGCAGTGCAAACAACTTCTAAAGGAATATTAGAGCCTTGGTCTCACAACTCAGCCATCCTCTTTCTTAGAGTTTTTCCTGACCTGTCTTCCATGGCCTCTGGCCATGTCTCATCCCATCTTTCCCTCCTGCTTCTCCCACATTCTCTCTGTTCTTTCTCACCCCTCAATTCTTGTCATTCTTGTGCCTTTCCTTCTGTCCCTCAGGACTTCATTTTCACTCCCAAATGCTGTATTAGGATTTTTTTCTCCAGTACAAAATAATTCCTTCTCCAAGAGGAACTTCAGTGCCAGTGCTGATTAATTTTTGCCCTGGTGGTCGGGGGGTCTACATTCCTTGACACTCATAGGCCTTAGATTCCCCCATCAGTGAACCTCTACCCCAACCCCACCCCAGTTAAGCATCCACAGTAGTGGCTGCCAGAGGAAGGCCCCATCTTCTGGGTTTCCTTGCACCCTCCTGCATTAACCAGGGCCACCTCCCGCCCTGAGTCGTGTGTTCAGAATATGGCAAAAGGATGGGATCTCATGTATCTTCTGGAACATGGTTATTCAGTTGAGAATTCACCATCTGAGCATGTCAGAGAATGCCTGGCATTTTAGCCTGATGGCTCTGCCTGACTGATGGCTAAAATGCCCCATGCAGCCCCAAGGATCTCCGTGTGGGGGTACCTGCTGAATGGCAGGGGCTGTGCATTACCTTTATCTGAGAATCGACCAGCGGCCTTGGTGAGGCTCCAGCCTTCCCCAAGGAAACATGAAGTTGTCTGTATTTCTAAGATTTCCTTTGACCAGAAACCCTCTCTCCTTTGCTATTTCTTTCCTACCCCCAGTTTTCTAAAACCCACAGACATTTGCATCCTGACTCAGCAGAAGTGAGGATTTCAGAATCTGATCCTGAGTGTGTTGGGCTTGAGGGCTTGTTTGGGATGATTCCAACCCCTCCCTGAGTGAAGGGAATCAGAAGAGTCCTGTCTCTGCCACTCTTTCCTCCTCTTCTTGTGACATGGAAGGCCTTCCCCTTGTCTACCATAAAGCGATTGCTGTCCATCTCATAAGCAGTGTGGAACCCAGAAATATTCCAGCGTGGTCCTGAGACAGTGAGGAGCACTCCCTCTGCTCTTGCTCTGTCCATCCTGGTGGATCTTTTCCCTGTGTCCCTGCTTCCACATACGCTCCTCCCCAACCCCCCAGCAAGTGACGATCAAGCACTGCGTCATGGTAGATTATTTCACAAATGCTCCGGAACGTATGTATTCACCTTCAGCCTGGTCGCTGGGAGGTAACAGAGGTAACTCACATTCTTTTTTTTTCTTTTTTAGAGACAGGATATCACTCTGTCATCCAGTGCAGAGTGAAGTGGCATGATCATGGTTCACTCACTGCAACCTCAAATTCCCGGGCTCAAGTGATTCTCCAGCCTCAGCCTCTTGAGTAGCTGAGACTACAGGCCCAGCCAATTTTAAAATATTTTGTGGAAATATCTCTCACTGTGTTGCCCGGGCTGGTCTTCAACTCCTGGCCTCAAACAATCCTCCTGCCTTGGCCTCTCAAGGCACTGTGATTATAGGCATAAGCCATTGCACCCGGTCACGTTCTTAAATGATACCTTCGTGGATGCAGGGCCTTTCTGAAGCTTTCCTTTACTGATTGCAACTGTTGGAGCTTCTTTTCTGGAATTTTCATCAGAGGCACCCCAGAAAGCCAGCCTCTTTCCTTCCAAGTCACATCTTGTCTTTGGCTGAAAATGGGGATACCTCCCCTTGTTTTCCCCTACTCACTGGCAATGGCTCTTTCTAAAATTCCAGGCACCATCAGAAGATGAAGCCCAGTAATTCCCAAGCCGCTTCCAAAGAATTCAATCCAGGCAGCCTGCAGGCTGGGCTGGGGATGGGGGAGTTGCTGGAACATGGGACTGTGCTTTTTTCATAATTACAGAAACAATATGTGTTCCTTTTGAAAAGTTAAAAATGTATGTGGATGAGAACAAGGATCCAACACTTCACAATGGCCTCACCATCTAGACATGACTTTTTAAAAATAAATCTTCCCATCTTATTTATTTATTTATTTATTTTTAGACAGTCTTGCTCTATTGCCCAGGCTGGAGTACAGTGGTGCGATCTCAGCTCACTGCAAACTCTGACTCTAGGGTTCAAGTGATTCTCCTGCCTTGGCCTCCTGAGTAGCTGGGATTACAGATGTGCACCACCATGCCTGGCTAATTTTTGTATTTTTAGTAGAGACGGGGTTTCACCTATTGGCCAGGCTGATCTCGAACTCCTGACCTCGTGATTCACCCACCTCAGCCTCCCAAAGTGCTAGGATTACAGGTGTGAGCCACTGCACCTGGCCTCCCACTCTATTGTTTTTAAATGAAGATGGTATCCTGTTTGATTATTGTATTGATTATTCTGTTGGTACATTCTGGTCTTAACCTGCCTTTTCTTTTAAGCCTATATTATAAACCTGTTTCTGTTTCTGTTTCATTATTTTTTTTTTCCGGTAGTTCTTTTAATGGTTGCAAAGTATTTCATTACATAGCTTCCCAGGGTGACTGTTTCTTAAGGTATTTATTTGATGGAGAGACTCTTGTCTATTTATTCTAAAGATCACTTTCCTTGTCTTATATATTGAAACAGAAAATACCTCTCATTCCTTTCTTCTTGTTTCCCATTCATATAATCCTGATGTGCAGAAACATGCCCACATGTTCTCCAAGTTATTGACAGCTGCTGGGACTCTGAACCAAAGCATGGGTTGTGTTGTTATTCTCCTTTGAAAGTAAAATTCCCACATCAGCTAGACCCTCACAATTACTAGTTTGGTTTAGTTCCCTTTAAATGCTTGGTCTAGTAAGTTTTTTTCCTGGGCGGGAGGGTTTACTGGTGCTTCATGGAGAAAACTTTGTATTTTTCTTGCTCTTCATCAAGAGCTAAGAGTTGACATTATTTTGCCAATGGCGGAGAAATGACTCTGGGCACTGTGCCCTGCCTCCTCCCTCCCTTCCTAAGGTACCCACAGCAAGCCTGGGCATCATCCCTTTCACTTCAGCCAAACCCAGAAGGTTCTGTGCCTCTCTCCTCCTCATCCTTTGCACCCAGACTGCACCTCGGAGGTCTCTTTTCCCTGACAAAACTGGCTCCGTGTACATTTTTGTCTGAAGTTAAGGAAACTTCTCCCCAGGGCAGATTGTTTGACAGAATCACAGCTTCTGGGTTCTGTAGAACCTTAAAAGACTTCTATTACCAAGCGAATCTGAGCCTGATGCCTTCTCCTCCTGCTTTATTTGAAAAGATGTTGATGGTGGATAAATCTTCTGTGTTGGTACACATCTTCTGTGATTTTCCTTTCCCATGAGCTGTGTGCTATTCCTGAGAGCCCTGGCCAAGAGTGCTGAGTGATGCCTGCGGCTCTCAGCCCAGTGGGCTAAACTGGGGACAGCAAGAGCTGCTGGCAGGCCTGAGCTGGAACGGTGGGGACCCCAGCCCCACACACAGGATGGAACAGCCATTGACATGACCTTCGGGCTTTTGCTCCCAGAGGATTCTGTGGTGAGGCTGCTGCAGCGCTCTTGTATCTAAGCCACCTGTATCTAGGATGCTTCTGAATCTGGACCCTGGCTGCCTCATGGCTGATGTCTCAGGTGTACTTTCTTCTGTTCACACCGTTTGCAGGGTGCCAGATATGCACTTCCCTCACTGCCCTACTTCCCTGGCTGCTGGTTTGGGGTTGAGTGTTTTCTTTCTTGTTGGAATGGCAGGACCATGGACTGTCACCCAAGGTCTGCATCTACTTGGGGCTGCCATTCCAACTCTTCCCAGTAAGAGCAAGGCCAGTGAGGGGGAGCAGCAAGAAGGCCCAAGAGCCCTAAGGCATTTATTCCTTCCTTCCTCCTCCATCCTCCCAACCCAGAGCAGCCAAAGGGCATGGGGTCGTGACTGGGAGAGCAGGTTCTGGTCTCAGCTCTGCTACCAACTAGCAGTTTGTAAAATGGGGTTGCTATTGCCCATGTGCTTGTTTTAGTGACTCACAGCAAGGATCAAATGAGAATCTGGGTGTGAGGGCACGGAATGATACTAGCAGTCCCTGCCCTCCTCCCAGAACCATGTCAGAAGGGAATCTTGGAATGGGATCTGGTTGCTCACAGCTCTCTCTAGCAGTGGGATGATGGAGGAAGAAGAGGAATACCAGCCCTTGGCTCTCCTCCCAGGCCTGTGAGCCAACAGCTGATCTGTACTAACTGAGCACGTGTTCATTGCAGGAGCGAGTCTGCCTTTGAGAAGGCCAACGTCGATGTGTTCCGAGTGAGAACCAACAATGTAGGCCTCATCTACAAAGTCAGGTGAGGATCTGGTGCCTGACTAGGGTTGAGGGGGAGATGAAAGCCAAGGATTGACTTCACTGGGTATGAATTACTTGCTAGCTGTTATTTGAGGGGCTACCAAAGGCCCGAATCTTTCCCTTCTATCCTGAATCACAGTGCCCTAAACTTCCCTATTGGAGATTCACTTTTTTGGATTAAGACAATTTTTTACAAACTTGAAAATATGCTGTGAGAGACACTATAGCACAGTGGTGAGGGGCAGAGACTTTGAGTCCAGATTGCCTGGATTCAAGTGTCCATTCTGTTATTTACTAGCTGTGCGACTTTGGACAGGTTATCTCTCCAAACCTCAGTTTCCTCCTCTGTAATAATGATGCTTCATCTATGATAACCCTAGGGCTCAATGAGTTAGTGCTTGGAACAGTAATTGGCACCCAGTAACACTCAGCAAGTGATAGAGATACCAAGTATTGTTGCAGGATGTCTTTGGACAGAGAGCATCCTCAGTCTTGCTCTCTCTGGAGGGTTCTTGTGAAGGTATAAGGAGAGATAACTCTACTAGTCCAGCAGCAGAGGAAGAACCTTCAACTGCCCTCCTTTTCCCTGCCTAGTCCCTGCCATCCACTCCCATTCAAGCTCATGCCCATTGACAGATGTTCATTTGTGGTCCGATTGCACCCAGGCTAAGGGTGGACAGGGGTCAGATGCAGCCTCAGTTTAGTCCTGATTTGTTTCCCTTCCACTAGCAAAGGACCATGAACTCTCTTTCTTGGGGAAGTAAGGGGTACATGAATGTCCTGGGTATTGATTAAGTGTAGGGAAGGGGATTAGAAGCAGGAAAATGGCTCTTGCAGGGAAGATTGGGAAGGGGTGTCATTGTGTACATAAAGACAACTGCCAGCTGAGGTCCTACTATGTGCCAGGCTACATGCCAAACAGAGGCATACATCTTGTAAGGGAAAAGCCTGGCGTATCATGGGTTTCATCTGTCTGTTGGGGTTGTGTGCTGTTGAGCAGTAGTTGTCCTGTTAAGATCTGCAAGTATAAACCCTCATAGAGATGTTTGATGCAAAGTGAGGTCCAGAGGTCAAGAAGCTGTACTTTGGAGAGGAGATAGAGGGGACTATTGGAAGTGCAAGAAGATTTTAGGAGACAGATTTTGATGAGTCTGAATCTATGCTGCCCAGTGCATTAGCCCCTGGCCACATGTGGCTATTGCACTTGAAATGTGGCTAATCCAAATTGAGGTGTGTTGTCTGTACAAAACACACAGCAGATTTTTGAAGCCTTAGTACAAGAAAAAGAATGAAAAATAGCTCATTAATAAATTTTTACATAATACGTTGAGATGCTAAGTGGAATTAAATGAAACATTATTAAAATTATTTCTACCCGTTTCTTTGGACCTTTTTACATGTGGCTATTAGGAACATTTTTAAATTGCATCTGTGGCTCGCATGTGTCACTCATGTTATGTTTATGGGACCACCATGGTCTAGGTGGCCATGGCAGGGGGTTCCTCTGAAGTGTAGGACTAAGGGGAGTATCTGCTTGTTGTCCAGGTCTGGAGTCATGAAGAGAGGGACACACTTAATAATCTCACACAATGGGAGGGGCAGTTGATCCCAGGGGATGAGCTGTGCCCTGTAAATCAGGTGATTTGGTTGACTTCTGCTTCCTGGCTATTTCCGTGTCGTCATCTTTTCTCTTCACTGTCCTGTTTGACCTTGACTCAGCTGGAGGTCAAGAAGTGCTGTGTGTATACATGCTTGGGCCAGATTTGGAGAGGCTCACTGCTCCCAAAAGCCAGGATAAGGAAACAGCACTGAATAGCCAGGACTTCAAAAGGGAAGATTGAGATGGTCCCATGGCAAGCCTTGGGGATCTTGGATTTTCTGTGAAAGGCGAAACTTAATATTTCTGTGCATGTAATGTAACAATGTAACATTCAGTAATGTGCACATCTACCTTGCGAGGTATCCCCATTTTACTGATGAGGAAACTGAGGTTCAAGAGATAAAGTAATAACAACAGAATAATTGGACCTCTCTTTGGAGTAAACATCTGGTTATTTCAGTATGGAAGAGGTGCTGTTTCAGTTCTGCCAGTGATGATGTGGGCATTGGCTTCTGCTTCAGGATTGAGCATGACAACACCGGCTTGAATGCCAGCTGGTACCTGGACCATGTGATCGTGACCGACATGAAGCGGCCTCATCTCCGTTACTACTTCAACTGCAACAACTGGCTGAGCAAGGTGGAAGGTGACCGCCAGTGGTGCCGTGACCTGCTGGCCAGCTTCAACCCCATGGACATGCCCAGAGGTCAGTGCCTAGGCTGGCCTGCCTGCCATCCCTCCCTGCCTGGGCTGTGCTCACCTAGGAAAGAATCATGTCTCTATCTTTCTCTGGGCAGTCTCACCTACCTCATCTTGGCAGTCTTCCAGGGCCTTCCTGTTGGCTAGGGCCCAGGGGAAGCCCCGTATCTTCCTTGTGGTCTTCCTATGGGCAAACTTTTATGCTCTAGGGGTTCAAGGGAGTGGGAAATACAAGAGGACTTGGAAGCACGATGGAAGGTTAGGCGCAGCCCAGAGCAAATCTATGTTCTCAATGATTCTTATTGATGAGGTGTCCATCGGAAGTCCCCTCTGAGATCAAGGCAGCCATCTCCATTTTCCTATCCTCTTTCTTTTCTTATGATGCCCAAGGCAGGTGAGTTACAGCCAGGGCATGGTGGCTGGGAGTCAGAGCTTGCAGCCGCCAGAGCTCATCATGCTGCCCTCTGATGCCTCCTGATTTTGTGAGGAGTGAAACAACTTATTTCAAGTGACATCTCTGGGCAAAGTCCTTAAATTCAATCGTTTTAATTTTACAGGAATAATGGGAGGCAGATGCCTTTGTTCCCCAAAGTTCTGGCCTCACTTCACCCCATGACAGAACATATTTACTTTTCACCAAGTGGAGCATTACATTGCAGGCACTGTTACTAGAATACCCTGCACTCACAGAGTCATGGACCATGAGAGGGGAAGGGACTTTGGAGCCAGGAGATGAGAAGTGGCTTTCCCACAGTCACTCAGCTGATCAACAGAAGGCTAACACTTGTTGGAATCTGCTTCCAGCATGTACTCCAAGTTCCACCCTCTATCTACTGTCTTGATGGGCTTTAGCTCTCAATTTCTCTCTCTGACTTTCTACCTTCCAGCTAAACTTGACACTTGAGTTGTTCCTCTGTGATTCCTATCATCGTAACTTGCAACTTCATTGACTCTTTTTATTTTTAATTTTTATTTATTAGAGACAGAGTTTCACTCTTATTGTCCAGGCTGAAGTGCAGTGGGGCAGTCTTGGCTCACTGCCACCTCTGCCTCTCAGGTTCAAGCAATTCTCCTGCCTCAGCCTCCTGAGTAGCTGGGATTATAGGCGCCTGCCACCATGCCAGGTGAATTTTTTGTATTTTCGGTAGAGACAGGGTTTCACCATGTTGGTAAGGCTGGTCTGGGACTCCTGACCTCAGGTGATCCACCTTGGCCTCCTGAAGTGCTGGAATTAGAGGTATGAGCCACTGTGCCCGGCCATTGATTCTTTTTAAAACATGTTATTGATCTTTTCTCTGATTATAGAAACCAAACTTGATCGTTGTAGAAAATTTAGAAAATAGAGATATGCAAACATAAAGAATACCTGTAATTCCATGGCTTGGAAAAACAACACTGATGACATTTGTGTGTCTTCATTTCTAGCCTTTTCTATGCATCTATAGCTTAAACAAATGGGCTGGTGCAGCACCTCCTGTCTCACAGTATGCCTCCTTCCGTGCCATTAAATATTGCTTAGCACGCCTCCTTGGAAAGGCTCTGTGGTGTCTTGGAGCATGGAGATACCATCATTTATTCACTAATTTTGGCATCATTGGACATTTGTATTGTGTTTCCTTTCCAAAAAATTTTTGCTATTATAACAATACTATTATAAATACTGCACCTAAATCTTTGCAAGGTTCATGATTCTTTCCTTAAGATAAATTCCTAACTGGCATTTGTAAGTCAAGTAGAATGTACATGGTTAAAGCTTTTGAGGGACATTTCCAAATCGCTCTAGATAGGGTGTATCTGTGCACATTATTACCAGCTGTGTAAGGGTGCCCATATCCCTCATCCTTGCCAGCATTTGGTAGTATTGTTTGATTCTCCAGTTGGATAATTAAAGGGGATTTTTGATGTTCTTTCTTTGATTACTGATGAGGTTAAACATTTTTCATATATTTATTGGCAATTTGTGTGTGTGTGGGTATGAGAGAGAGAGAGAAAGGAAAGAAAAAGGAAAAAAAGAAAAGAAGGAAAGAAAGAAAGAAAATGAAGAGAGAGAGAGAGAGATTGAGATTTTTTTTTTTTGCCTGGGTCCTTCAGCTGTTTTTTCAATTGGGGTGAATTTCATAGATTCTCCCCATTAAGCATCTTTAATTCTTTATCCAGTCTCTACTAGGATCAATCTTTAGCACACTGTCAAGCTTGCCACTTTTTGGCTCATCTGACCTGCTTTGGTCACTTAAAAATCCAGGGTTCCACTGTCAGGAGATGAGCTTCTGAAAAGTCACCATGAGAAACAATTCATGTAACTCAATGGTTCTTCAGGGTTCCATAAGAATCCTCAGGATAGATACCTCCTGACCCAGTCTCTGAGTGAGGCTTCCTGGGCCCCCAGCTCCTTCATGGGCTGGAGGGAATTAGGTTTTTAGTATTTCCAGGCTAGATACCAGAGAATGCAATGAAACGGGGGATCTTCACCTGTTCCAATGACTGCATTGGTAAGGAAAAAGTTAAATTTCTTTGCCTTCCACCTGAAATTATGTCAACTTGGTATTTCAATGCTAATGTGATGGTAAAAATGGGATCTATGTTTTCATCCATGAAGTTTGGTAGGTAAAATATTTCAAAACATGCTCTGTGGGAAGTAACAAGAGGAGAGAAGAAACGGGGGGCATGTTCAGTGTATTTATACCACCAGACCCCGAGGTGGGACAGACTGTTAGGGAGCCTGGTCCTCTCTCCCCACCCTCAAGGTCCAGTTCTCAGTGTTCTGGCTGGTAATCACTGGAACCTTCTCTCATTCCTGCTCTTCAGGGAAGGGAGGTGTTCTAGGCTGACCAACTGACCCTTTGACTGAGGTGATCGGTGGATCGTTGTTGAGTGAACTGGACCTTGATCAGGTTTCCGGGTGTTCCTCTAATGGGAATCTTGCATCTCATGCTTCAAGACAGAGGCATGAGGGAGCCTGCCCTACTTGTAGGCACAGAAGGTGAGCTATGGGGCACCAGGACAGCTGCACAGTACTGTGCCTGACATCCGCAGGAGATGACTGTTTCCTCTGTGGGCTCCTCTTTAAATGCACTTCCTGGGGAAGTACCCAACTTCAACCCCCTTAAAGGGAATGGCATCTTTAGGACTGCCCTCTTCCTTAATGGAGTCCATTGGGTAGAAGGTAGAGATGAGAAAAACAGGAGGTTTCAAAGGAAGGAGGCAGAAGCTGACCATCCTCACAGTTTTGTGGATAGAAGATGTTTCGTGGATAGAACCAAGTTCAATTTATTAGTTCTTCTCAATTTGTTGGTGAAAATTACTACATCTGGCACCTTAAAGAAACCAAACAGGACTAACCAAATGGCTACAGCTTTTGGTTTTCTGTGTCTGATCTCCAGGACTCGGGGATGTGTTGCTGGGGTCTGAAGAGGCAGCTTGGTTGTATTCCTTCAGTGCATCTGGGGAGTTCTCAAACTCCAGTAACTCGCATTCCGTCTTCAAGAGTTTTGTCTGATTCAAGTACTGCTTGCATTATTAATTACCACTACTTCTTCTTTAAGTCACTTTTTACAACTTACATTAACTTATAAATTTTTTAACAAGAAAGTTGACATTACTATCATGAAAAAACTGTTATCGTTTGCTATAAATGTCAGGCATACACTAGTACATATTAACATAAATTAATAACATTAGATAAATCTCATATACCACTGCTAGCATCTTATGTCCCACCAGTGGTATGCAGACTGCACCCTGGTAAATAGTACCAGCCCTGATCTGAGAGGAAGGGGAGGCAGGGTGTTGATTACAGAGATGAGTGCACAGAGGCCCAGGGAGGTGGGGATCCATCTAAGGTCAAATGGCCAATTGCTGATGGAGCTGGGAGTAGACTGTGGGTCTCCTTATTCTTAATTCAGTTGCTTTCTGACTGCCCCTTGAGTAGGGCATGGCCAAGGGCAATTAGCCTGGCGCCTAAAAGGTCAGAGCCTGTGATTGTGGGCATTGTGGGGGTTAGTTGGGCCAACCTCCCGCTGTCACAAGAATCCCTTGCTTCTCCACCAGTTGCTTCTCTAGCATTGATTTGAGTCCAGCCTTCTTGGAATTAACCCCTCTGGTCTCCCTGAGCCTTCTGCTTGTCTGTTGCAGTGTTTCCAACACAATATGGTGTCTCTCTAGGTGTCAGCCTTTCAGCTGCCAGAAAATAGGGTTTTGTCCTCTCAGGAATGCAATCCCAGGATCCTTGGCCTCTCTTTTTGAGAACGCTGCCCAAGAATGCATCTATGAGGCTAGGATCCTGTGTTCCAGATAGGGGACCATCAGCACAGAGGGAGGAGCCTCCCAACTTCATTATACTGCTTCTTTTTTAAAAAAATTGTAGTAAAATGTGCATAACACAAAACTTGCCACCCTCACCATTTTAAAATGAACAGTTCAGTGGCATTAAGTACATTCACATTGTTGTGCAACCATCACCACCATCCATCTGTAAAACTTTCTCGTCTTGCCACTCTGAAACTCTGTGCCCATTAAACACTAACTCTCCGTTGTCCCCCACCCCTGAGACCCTGGTAAACTATTCTACTTCCTGTTTCTGTAAATTTGGCTAATCTGGGAATCTCATACAGACTGAGTCTTTCTAGTCCAAAATGCTTGGGCCCAGACGTCTTTTGGATTTGGGATTTCTTTTTTTCAGATTTTTGAATACTTGAATATACCTATCAGGTATTTTGGGGATGAAAGCCAAGTCTGTCCATGCAATTCATTTGTTTCAAATATACCTTATATATGTAACCCAAAGGTAATTTTATACAATATTATTGAAAATTTTGTGCTTGAAGCAAAGTTTTACAGCATTTCATCTGTGACCTGTCACATGAGGTCCCGTGTAATTTTTCACTCATGGCATTGTGTCAGTGCTAAACAGTTTTAGATTTTGGAGCATTTCAGATTTTGACTTTCTGTGTTAGGGATGCCCAACTTGTACAAGTGGAATCACATAATATTTGTGGGGTTTTGTGTGTCTAGCTCATTTCACTTAGCATAATGTCTTCAGATTTCATCCACGGTATAGCATTTATCAGAATTTCCTAACTTTTTAAGGCTGAATAGCATCCCATTGTATGGGTATACCACAACTTATTGATCCATTCTATTGGTAGACATTGAACTGTTTCCATGTTTTGGCTATTGTAATTAATGCTGTTGTGAACATAGGTGTGCAAATATTTATTTGAGTCCCAGTTTTCGATTATTTTGGGTATATACACATGAACTTGCTGGGTCATATACGTGATTTTGAGTAACCACCATACTATTTTCTACAGTGGTTGTACCATTTTACATTACCACCAGCAATGCACAAGAGTTCTAATATCTCCAGATCCTGACCAACCCTCACTATTTTTTTTTTAATAATAGCCATGCTAATGGGTGTGAAATGATATCCCTAATGATTAGTGATGTTGAGCATCTCTTCATGTGCTTATTGATTATTTGCATATCTTCTTTGGAGAATATCCATTCACATCCTTCATCCATTTTTAAATTAAGCTGTTTATCTTTTTATTGTTGGCCTCTGTTATATATTCTGGGCACTAACCCTCTTTCAGATATATAATTTACAAATATTTTTCTCCCATTCCATGAGTTGTTCTTTTACTTTGTTGATAGTGTCCATTGGTGCCCAGAAGTTTTAATTTTTATGAAGTCAATTTATCTATTTTTTCTTTTGTTGCTTATGCTTTTGGTGTTATAATCTAAAAAATTGCCAAAGTCAATGTTATGAAAATTTTTCCCCTGCGTTTCCTTCTGAGAGTGTTATAGTTTTAATTGTTACATTTAGGTCTTTGGTCCATTTTGAGTTAAATTTTGCAGATGGTATAAATCAAGGTCCAACTTCATTCTTTTGCATGTGGATATTCAGTTTTCCCAGCACTATTTGTTGAAAAGACTGTCCTTTCCTTGTTGAATAGTCTTGGCACCCTTGTTGAAAATTATTTGAC
Organism: Cacajao melanocephalus; assembly: GCA_963573385.1. Lineage (NCBI taxonomy): Eukaryota > Metazoa > Chordata > Mammalia > Primates > Pitheciidae > Cacajao > Cacajao melanocephalus. The sequence goes on along the minus strand of CAUYLG010007935.1, from coordinate 38,060 downwards.
CATATATAGATAGTTTATTTCTGGGCTCTCTGTTCTAGTCCACTGGTCTATATGTCTGTCTTTATGGCACTGCCACACTGGTTTGATTACTGTAGCTTTGCAGTGAGTTTTAAAATCAGGAAGTGTGAGACCTCAAACTTTTGTTCTTTTTCAAGATTATTTTGGCTATTCAGGATCCCTTGATATGTCACTTCTTTTAATGCATTCAAAATGTTCATTAAGTGATTTTAACACTGACCAGAGACCATACTGACTTTCAGTCACAAAGCTTCTGTTCATCTGGAAGAAAAGAGGAAAATGCCTTCACCCCAAGTCCTCAGTTCTTGCCCAAGACTTCAAGGCTCCTGGAGAAATCTCTCGGATTCTCCTGACTCATTCCCATGTGAATCAGTAGGAGTGGGCGTCCCAGTCTTGGCTGGCTGCCCTCAATCTGTCAATTGAATGGTTCAGGCAGACATCACACATGAATAAGCATTTCAGACATACACAGAGCTGGCACAGGGAGATAGCAGCCATCTCTAGGCTTGTCTCAGTCTAAGAGTGGGCGTCAGGGGTCCTGGCACCTTCTGGGGCCTGTGGAAGGCTGGAAGCTGCTTTTCCAGCATATCCGCATTTATTATCCCTGGGAACAGAGTCTTGGCTATCAAATTGCTCCAGAAGTGTAGCGAATTTTCCCTCCTGCCATCTGCTTGTTGGCATCCCTTCTATTGCCATGGAGGTGTGTGACTCTCTTCCTGGTAGATTTCTTCCATCCTGCGGGGAATGGCTCACCCTCTTGATCACTCAGAACCCAGGGGGGCAGAGAAGCTGCATGAACATCTCTACACTGACAGCAGCTGCTGGCTGGAAGCTAAGCACTGTCTCCCCTGCCTGCAGGTGCAGCATCATCCTTAGCAACTGCTGTTGGCAATGTCCTCTTGAGCTGCTCTAAGATGCTAAGCCTGTGGATAAGGATGTAGTCCCTGCCCTCAAGGTGCTCACAGTTCAGTGGAGAACACAGATTCCCATCATACAAAGTGCCCACAAGGAGACTGTAGAACATCATGACTCAGAGTGCCAGGCCTCAAATCATGGAGTCCTGGGTTCAAATCCAACCTCTACCACCTCCTAGCTATGCGACTTTGAGACAAAATACTTCTGTAGCCTTGAGTCTTTGTGTGCATACATTTAACAAGTAGTATCTTATTTAAAACCCCGAGAAGTAGGGGCTGTTATTATCCCCATGTTGCACGTGGGGCAAAAGTCAAGGAAAGCAGCACAGAGTGCCTCTCCACCACCTCTTCTCTTTCTTGGTCTAGGGCTGCAGCTCTCATTTCTCAACCTGTTTGCTCAGATTGCGTTGGCTCCTGTGTCTGGCAGACAGTGGCTCTGAAAGCTGTTCTCTCCAGCATTCATCAACCCTGAGGAGGTTTCAAGGGACCCGCTGGAAGTGGAACTGAGGCCTGAGGGCAATATTAGACACCCTATGCCAATCTGTTCGGAGATTGTGGAGTGGAAACCAGACCACCGACAGCTGTTTCTGGGATTCCGGCCCGATCCCATCAACCCCTGCAAGGACCCAATAGGGCAGTTCTTTCTGGAGCCCCAGGGCCTGCCCTGTTTGCTAATTAAGTGGATTCTCTTGTTCCCAGAGTTCTGTCTTAAGTTGGTGAAATAGGAAACCATGGATCTTCTGTTAAAATATGTGCCAGGGTCAGAGGAAATGTCAAGGCCAGCCCCTGGCCCCTCACATCCTCTCTCGTCTTCCTCTTTTTCTCCATGTCACCCCAACCCCACTGGATATAAAGTCTCAGCCTCTCTAGATACCATTACCTCCTTCCTCTGCCTCAGGTGTCCCCTCCCTCTCTACACTCTGCGAGGAAAGTCTGTGCCACACACTGCTGTGCAGTGATTCTGCAATCAGGATGTGTAAGGAATCTCACGGGCAGGGAGAAGGACTTTCTCAACCTACTCCCTTCAGTTCACACGTGCTCTGGCAGCATCACCACCAAGATGAGACACCATGACTGATGGTGGGGTGGGGGTGTGTTGTAACACATCTCAGGTGTTTTGAGATGGATACGTGGCCAAGAAATATCGTATTTCAGGGCTCTAACTACCTAATATGTATCTCTCTGGTTTCTTCAGTGAAGCTCAGGTTGCTCTGAGGGTAACACTGCAGTCTTCTACCTGCCTGGTGATGGCTTTTACTCACAGCTGCTACCTTGGCCACTGGGACATAGGGCCTTTTATGAATGTTGGTAAGGAACAGGTTGTGTGCATCTGGTGGTAATAGGAGGCCATGTATAGACACACTTGATTATGAAGACAAGCCACAGAGATGGGTGGAAAGAGCTCTCCAAAGGGGCGGAGGCCTGAGTCCTAGCCTCACACTTTGGTAATTATGTGACTCTGGGCAAGTTGCTCATTCTCTCTGGCTCTCTGTTTCCTCATCGTATCAGGTTGTACAAGATAGTCTCTGAGGTCCCTGTGGCTCCGGCTTTCTCTGGGACTCTGCACCTTCTCTCTTGACTGCCTCCAGGCATCTCCCACCCACTGATTTCACACCCCCCCACACACCCACTTTGATGTTGTCCCTTTTGGTGAGACATTCACAGGGCATAGTGCTCAGGTGCCATTCATCAGCACACTGCAGAGTGACACAGGCTGAGAGTGCACAGCTACTCAGTTCTCTTTGACTCCAGAGAAGCTCAGGGCATACCCTTGCCTTCCCTATGGGGCAGTATTGAAGGATGAGGTTGCGGGAGACATCTGAGTTAGACAAGGCCTGATAAGATGGTGTGTGCTCTCTGGGTAGATTTGGGATGACCTCACGTTGGGTCTTGAAGGAGCTTGGGCTAGGGGACTGTCACCTGGTAGGGAAGCATGAGCAAGACCCGTTTAAGGCAGATCCTGCCTGGCCTTCTCATTGCCAATATGATGTCATTTCCTGCCTTCTGGCCAAGTAATTGCCCATAGCCCAGTGCCAACCCACAGACCCTCCCATTTTGAAAAGCACTGAGATGATCACGTGGCTCAGGTTAATATTGAGCCCACATCACACTGGAGAAAGCTCCACCAGCTTGGCTGTGAGACAGGCCTCTGAATCCAAGAGCTGCATTGCAGCTGGCCTGGAGGCTGCTCACACCCCAGGGCTGTCAGAACCCAGCACAACAGCTCAGAAATGTTTCCGACTCAGGCCTTGGCAGTAGCAGAGAGGCCCTTTGCATTCAGATGGCTCAGTCTGGAGGTGGGTTCTGATCCCACACCTACTCCTGGCTGGGACTTGTTCTCTAGGCTTTGGGAGGGATAAGCCACCTTCTAGGGGGCATGTAATCTAGGGTAGATTAATAACAAATACAGTTACAGCCAGTTTTGTGGTGTACTTTAAAGAGAAGAGAGGGTGACGATTACAGAAAAGAGAGCCCACAAGAAGCAGCAACAAGTTGGGCAGGTGGGCCAGGAGCATGCAGGTGGTGGGAGGGGTGGATGACGTTTACATCTAGATTCCCAGTCTGGAGCAGATGAATTGCTTTTTTTTTTTTTTGGCTATGCCCAGTGAGAAAGCTGATGTTGAGGACTGAAAGCTGCGCAGCGCATGGAGACGGGTGGAAATGGAATTGTTGGTTCTCAGCATAATCACTGTTTCCACTCCTGGCTGTTTCATCAGATAACTGGGTTATAGTTTTATTACAGCCCATGCAGTGCCACACAATGATTATCACACAGCTCCAGATGTGCACCTGGTCTTGACATGACCACATTGGGTACAGTGCCCAGGGTGCATTTGAGGGGAGAATGGGTTAAGAAAGGGACTGCGATTAACCTATTAGGGGCATGTGCAAATTGTACTGTCCTGCAGAGGATTACGGTCCTGCCAGAGGACTGTGTGGTGCAAAAAGCAAATACAAAATGAAAGCACCCTGTGTGATTGGAGCAAAAAATACCCATCATGAAGGCTCTGCCAAGAAGCCAGAAGCCCTGACTTATTCCCAAATTCTATAGGGTAGTACCATAAAGTAATTAAATCATTAATCTTAAAATAACTGTCTGGGTCAGAAAGCACATGGGACTATACATCCTGAGTTCTGGTTCTGCTTTTGCCACCCAATAGCAATGAGCCCTGGGGTAGATGTGAGTTCCCCTCCCATCCTCAGTTTCTCCCTCTGTAGAGTGCTTGAACTAGGGGATCTCTTGTGGTCTTTTTGGGATTACTAGAGTATCTACCTTCATAACCAAAGGGAGTTGGAGAGCTCCAGGGCCAGCCCTCCTCCATGGGGGCAAGAGGAGATTGGCCTTTAGCAGCCTCCTTTCTGCTGTGGATCTTTCTCCCCTATTTCATTCCCCCTGTATTTCCCATCTGCAAGATAGTCCCCCACCATGGACTTGGTCTCTGGACTCCCCTTCTCTGTGGTCAAAACCTAGCTCTGCCATTCCACCACTTATGCTAGCATGAGCAGATGCGTTAAGCCCTGTGCCTCTATTTTCTCATCTGTAAAATGGGGATAACATTAATTTCTACCTGATAAGGTTAACTGGGGAAATGAGCATACAAGACTTAGTGCAGAGGCACAGAGTCACTGCCCAGTAAATGACACAATATCGTGATTCTTGTCCCTGTGCTGAAGCTCCTGGTGTTTCCCTTTCTTCTTCCCCCACATCTAGGCTTTTTCTAATTCTGAGATTCCCAGGCTTAAGATTCTAGCCTCTCAGAAAGGACTCTGGAGCCACTCATTGCCAGGTTCCCCTCTGGAATCCAGGCAGGTTCAAGCAGACAACTGGCAATAGGCTTATGACCTTGGCTGCAGTGAAAGCCAGCAGGGAGAGCCTCTTTTCCCAACCCTTTGTCATTTTCCTTCACCGAGCATTACACATTCTCCAGGGCTCTCTGAGCCTATTTGCTGTGGGTGCTGCTTTGGAGTCATTATTCCTTTGAACCCCATTGAGGAGTTCCCAGGCAGGGGCAAGGGTTCCAGGGTAGGGAGGGCCAGGCCAGCCTGCAATATTCTTCTCCACTGAAGCTCACAGCAGCTCCTCGCCCACCCCATCTGCTCCCACCTAGCACTGCAGAAAATCATCTCCGGAAAGAGTGGGAAGAAGAGAACCACTCTAAGTGAGGCCCCAATGTGGCACATCAGATAATTTAGGACCAAAAGGGACTTTATCTACTCTTCCTCCATTTCGGAGAGGAGAAAACGGAATCCCAGGGAGATTAAGCCACTTCCTCTAGGTCACACAGTCTGTGGGGCAGAGCTGCAGTCTCGGGCTTTTGGTGCCAGCTCATGCTCCTTCGTCATTCCTCCCCTTAAGCGCATTCATTCAGTGATTCAGTGGGCATTTCGGGGGGAGTCTTCTAGGCACTAGAGCCTGCAATTAAGGTAAATACATACTGGCCCTTATTTCTAGGAGCTTAGAGTCTAGAGGGGAGAATGAGTCTAGAGGGGAGAGAGTCAGGCCAACCAATAATTACAGTGCAAAGGGTTAGAATATTCTAAGTGGGATATGGCCCAGGCTAATGGGAGCATAGAGGAAGAAAAAATCAGGAGGGCTTCATAGAAGAGGTGATGTTCAAACTGAAACTTCATAGGTGAAAGGAGTTTTCTAGGATTTTAAATGAAATGAGGGCCCTTGGGAAAATGATGGGCTCTGATGGCCCAGTGTCACTCACAGCTGGGATGGATCCTCCACCTCATAGTTTCACTGTGGCCTCCACCCTCCCAGAACCACCACCAGCCACATTCCCCTTCAACCCAGCAGCCAGAACATTTGATGAATGCATGGAATTGTGTATTTGCTTCAAACTTGGTTATTTTGATCTTTAAATAGGTTGTTTAAAATAACCTTTTTTTTCTGTTTGTGGAAGTAGCATTTTCTCCATGTTGCATTTGTACACATCAAAATCTGAACTGATGACACAGACACTGTCTTGGCCCTGATCCAGCTGTCAGTGTCCATTCCAGCGCCAATGGCTTCCTGCTGGAACCCTCCCCTGAGCCACAGGTGTCGGCCAGTGTGAGCCCAGTGAGAGTCAGAGAAAGGGTTCCCACCTGCCTGGGGCTGGGTCTCTGCTGTGGTCCTTGGGTCTATTTTCTGTCATCATCCATCCAGTTCTCAATCCTCCCTCCAGCCTTGAGCCTCAGACTGGCTCAAGGAGCTTGTGTGCCAAAGCCAGCTTGAGGGTATAATAAATCGGCAGGAACTTTTGACAGTTTCTTCTGAAATACACAGGACATGACCTACTCACATATTGACATTAGATTACTTTAGTCTTCAGTTTGTAATCACAGAAAAAATATGGCCATTGTAAAAATTCAAAAGTACAAATAAGCAACAGAAGAATAATAAAATCTTCCATAATCTAATCACTTAAAGATGATAACAGCTGATTTTTATCCAGCACTTACTCAATGGCTGGCATAGTTCACAACAAACTTTTAATCTTTATGTAATCTAATCTATCCATCCACCTATCTATCTAAACATCCATTTAATTTTCACAACCCTGCGAGGGAGGTGTATTGTTACCCCCATCCCCCCATCTTGCAGATGAAGGAAACCGAGGAACGGGAGGGGAAGTCATTTGTCTATAAGGACGGAGCTAGGAGCAAATCCGGAGGCTTGAAATTAAGTACTGAGTACAATTGCCTTGGAGACACCTCTGTTAACATTTTGGTGAATTTCCTTCCTGTTCTTTAAGTTTTTGTTCATGAACATATTAAACCTTATATATTAAAATGGCATTACATTATACTCAATTTTCTAATTGTAGTTTCACTTAATACTACACTATAGACTTGAATCTTCTGTTATTACATATATATACACATATATATGTACATATATACATGTAATATATGTATATGTAATGTAATCTGTTATTACATATATATGTACATATATTGTACATTATATGTACACATGTAATAACAGATTACATTACATATACATGTACATATATATGTATATATGTAATAAGATATATATATGTATATATTTGAGATGGAATCTCACTCTATAGCTCAGGCTGGTGTGCAGTAGAATGATCTTGGCTCACTGCAACCTCCACCTCCCAGGTTCAGGCAATCCTCCTGACTCAGCCTCCCGAGTAGCTAGGATTACAGGTGGGCACCACCATGCCTGGCTAAGTTTTGTATTTTTATTAGAGACAGGGTTTCACCGTGTTGTTCAGGCTGGTCTCAAACTCCTGACCTCAAGTGATCTGCCTGCCTTGGCCTCCCAAAGTGCTGGGATTACAGGCATGAGCCACCACGCTTGGCCCATCTGTTATTTTAAATGGCAGCATAGTAGTCCACGAATGGGAGAATATAATATTTTACCCTCAAAATCTATTTTGGATGCTTTTAGGTTGTTCCCAATTTTTTGTCATTATTAACAGTGCTGTGATAGACATCCTTATAGGTGATCAGTTAACATAACTACTCCCTTAGTATAAACTAATGCATCGGCTTGAATGGTTGGTTCAAGGGATTTGCAGAATGTGAAGGTTTTGGACACATCACTCACCTGCCCTCTTGGAAGGCTGGTGACATTCCAGTAGCATATGAGAAGTGCTGATGTTCTGGCCCTCTGGGAAGATAAACACTAGCAGCCTACTAGAGTCTGTGTCAGAAAAGAAAGAAGTGAGCCAAAGTTATTCAAATGCACAGGTGGATGGGAGGGGTCTTTTGTAGAGAGGCAGGAAAGGGAGCAAAGGGGGACGAGTGAGTGCAGAGCAGGTGGAAATCGCTCTTCAGTGTTGAGCTGGAAAAGGAATGAAGAGGATAAACTAAAGGAGTGGAAGCTGATCTACTCCCGCCTATGTTTCAACACATGATAGTATCCGACTTACGTTGGATAGCTCTCTAGAAAAATGTGCTAGCTGTATGTTTACTTGAGGGTGATGAATGGTACAGGGCAAGCTTGTCCAACCCACTGCCCACAGGCCACATGTGGCCCAGGACAGCTTTGAATGTGGCCCAACAAAAATTCGTAAACTTTCTTAAAACATTATGACTTTTTTGCATCTTTTTTTTTTTTAGCTCATTAGCTACTGTTATTGTTAATGTACTTTATGTGTGGCTCAAGAGAATTTTTCTTCCAGTGTGGCCCAGGGAAGCCAAAAGATTGGATGCCACTACTGTGGAATGTTATTTCTTGATTACTGCTCATGAGCAACTTTTAATGACCAAGTGATGTTTTCATGTCAGTGCATAACCAGGCTTGGCTGAGGTCAAATGCACGAACCGTGCAAGTTTGAGCACGTTAGGTACTAAAGGAGCAATGCAGACACCAGGAGCTGTGGAGTGGGGCAGTGTGGGCTTGGGAGGTAGGCACTTCTGAGAAAACCTGGGGTTTGAACTAAAGCTGGCAGTGTGGGGGCAATGACAGCCAAGAGAGAACCTTGTTTAGATGCCCTGAGTTCAAATCTGGGCTGCAGCCTTTCTAACTGTGTGAACACGGTCAAGTTTCTTAAGCTCCTGCTTCCATTGCCTCATTAGTAAAAATGGTGATGCTAGCAGTGTAGGGTCCATTCATTGTGAGGATTAAATGATGGGATGCAGGTGACTGGCTCAGCAGTTTCTCAGAGCATCAGAGGCGCTTATGATTTTGACAAGGGATTGTGTCTGCAAGGAGAGCAAGGTGGAGGGTATTCTAGGGAGAGGAGAAAAGTTCCAGTTCTATTTGTAAGACAGGAAGAGGGAGAAAGACGAAGGAAGAAAGTTACAGGAGGAAAGCAAAGGAAGACCGCCTGTCATCCATCTCCCAGTGCCTTGTGTGTGGTCCCAGGAGCTGGGAGCATTTTGCAGAGGCCGTGGAAGAGTTGGTACAAACTGATGATGGGAGGGTGGGTTGGATGTACTGGAGGTGGAAGAGTCTGGAGAATGAGGAAGAGACGGTAGACAAGAGCCTGGCTGAGAAGCAATGGGCCCCCAGGCCTGAAGAAGAAAGAAGAAACCTTTTGGGGGTAGCATGGGGGAAAGAACTGGAGTCCACGTGCCTGGGAGGGAATCCACTGGTCGGTGGCCATGAGCCGGCTTCCAGCACATGACATTGCCCTCCATGCCCATCCTTGGGCTCTGTGGACCACCCCCTCCCCACGTCTGTGTGGGCTTGAGTAGTGAGGGGGCCTTCCCTGGCTGGGAGAGAACATTCCCCCTCGTCGCCCACCCCCAGGGCAGCCCCCGCTGAATCTCTCTCCCTTGCCATTTTCATCTCCTCCTACGCAGCGCCTGTGATATCTCACTTCTAGCGTCTTGGCTCTCAGTGAGCGGAAGTGAGGGGTGTCAGGGTGTGAGCCATTGCGGATTCACTTGCGGGTGGGGTAAAATCAGGCCCAATCATCCTCCTTCCAACCCCCTCCTCACCCTCACCCGCTAAAATAGCTAAAGCCACGTTCTATTTAAACAGGATCTGGGGATGGGCAAAAGGCAAGGAAAAGAAACTCCACCAGTTCATTCATGATTCTCTGCATCCTAAGAAAGCCTGGACCACGTGAGCTTTCCTGAGGCTCAGATTGCTTTGGGTCTCGATGAGACGGGGGCTTAGTTACGGGACATATGCTTAACTTCTATGGTCGGGAATGTGGCAAGCAGCCCCACCAGGCTCCACTGTGCATGCAGCACCGGATTTGGGGGCCTGGCCCCCTCATGGTTCTGCCTCTCTACATGGCCTGGGGTGGCTCTCTGGAGACGTGTTCTGTCGCTGCTGTGTGCTGACTGTTCCAGACAGAGCGCAGGGGAGGCTGTGGGGGTGGCTGGTACACCAGGCTCAGGCAGGCAGCTCAGGCCTGCCAGTGTCTGCCTTTTCTGGAAACCCACGCAGACAGCTTCCGGCCAGCCTGCAGGGGAAAGATTTCCTGTTTAGAGGGAGCAGCCTTGTGCCCCTGCCACAGGGCCTGCAGAGGAAAAACAGGGCACGTCAGGGCATTTGTATCCACTGAGCAGGGTAAGGGGGGCCCAGAAAACCCTCTGTTGTGGCCTTAAGTAGGCACTCTGTCTTTAGGCTGCAGCCAAGCCCACCTGCACAGGACCCCAGCTCAATTCTGTTTGGCTTTGGAAGGTACCATGTGTTTAGCTTAATCCCTGGTCTACAACCCTCATTGTATATTCTTCAGATCAATGCTCAAATTAGTTTGACCTCCCTGAGCTCATGCTGACCTTTAGTGGAAGGAGGCAACTATCCTTTCCTGAGCTGGTAGGGTTGCTGAGCTCAGATGTGCAGGTTGCGCACTGCACAAGTGCAACTATGTAAGGAAACATTCACATCTGAGAGCTTGTAGATTTGTGTGTTTATTATGACAGTTATCCAACAGATGGCAGCAAAGTGTCTTGAGAAAGGGATTCTTTTTCCCTAATTTTCACAAGGGCCCTGTATAGGCTATTGATAGCCCTGCTAAAAGGCCAGAGAGAAATCAGCTCTAGGGACAATTGAACAACAGATAATTCACTAACTGGGTAAATCACAGGCCAGCTCTAGAGCGATTTCCATAATCCATCACTAGTAATGGATTTCCATAATCCATCACTGTTTCTCCCAAGCTTGATCAGGAAGAGGGGTGCACTCAGTGCTAGCCTCTCCTCCAACTTGACCTTCACCTCTCTTTCCATCTCTGCTCCTTACTCACTCTCAGGCTATGAATGAAAGGCTTAACACTAAGGTTGCAGAAGTGGTGCTGCCCTCTGTTCCTGCCTTTAGGAAACCCCAGACCAGGCCTCCTCCTCTATCAATGGACTGCCAGGCTCAGCCCAGCCACACGGCACTGTAGGGGCAGGGAAAGTTGGCCCTGGTCATTCACAATGGGTACAGGACATCCTCCACTGCAACACAGACGGGGTACTCCTTCCCCAGTCTTCAGAGCCTTGACATGCTTAGCTAGTGGTCAGGATGTGCTGCCATTATCCTGCAGCCAGCAGCCGACCACTCTGGTCCAGGCAGTTCTGCTCCCATTTCAGGCCACAGAGAGCAGATCTGCCCACCACTCCCTGCCGAGAGACAGGCAGAGCAGTGCCAGAGAGTGCAGGACATATCCTAACTCTCGCTGGTGGCCCAAACCCAGCCTGCCACCTGTTTTTGTGTGAACCCTGAGCTAAGAATGGTTTTTATTTTTTTTAAACAGTTGAAAAGAATTTTTTTAAAAAGTAATATTTTGGGACACATAAAAATGATATGAAATTCACATGGCAGTGTTCATAAATAGTCTTACTGGAACATAGCCACATACCCGTTTGTTTATGTAGTATTGTCTATTGCTGCTTTCACGCCACAACAGCAGAATGGAACAGCTGACGTGATAGAGACTGAATGGCCTGCAAATCCTAAAATATTTCCTATCTGGCGCTTTACAGAAAAAGTTTGCTGACCCTGGCATAGGGCCTGGGAGGCCTGGGGTATCCTGGGAAGAGCACTGGATTCAAAGACCAGAGACCTGGCTTTGAGCCCTTCCTGCATTATGTAGCAACTACCTGTCCTGGGGCGAGCCACTGTGCCCTCCGAGCCTCAGTTTTCTTATCCGTAAATGAGAATGTCAACAGTACCTGCCTGCCCTATCATATGCGGCCATTGTGCGGATCAAATGGCATCTAGGATGTGCCAGTGGCTTGTTAGCTGCAAATGCCTGTGTGAATGTTTAGTATTATTTGCCCTGGAAGGTGAATCCACCATGTCATTTTCAGAGCTGAAAGGTGACCTTTTGGCCCACATGGGACTTCTTTCTTCTCATCGTCTTTCTCCCTATTTCCCCGCTTCCTCCTGGCCTTTGGGCAGGATTTTTTTTAAAAAATCAGCCTTTCACCTTTCTCTCTGGTCAGTGCCCAGTTGCCAGGGCAGCAGCCCCATCTCATATGTGGGCGTTTTGTTCTCATGGATCACAAGATCCAAGGGTTGAGTTCAACAAGCAAAAACCCACTTGAGACCAGAACAGCAAGTCTGTACTCACCAAAACTCTAGTCACAGGAAATTGGCGGGGGGCGGGGTGGGGGGAGCATACTTGTGTGACTGTTAGGGAGGAAGGCTTGATGCCCTGCACTGACATTTGCCAACAGCGAGAGAATGGAGCTCTGCTTTTACTCAGCCTTGTTCTCTCATTGGCAGATGCACCTACGCACAGGTCGGGACTGGCATTGAAACCCTTGGCCTTGTTTTGGAAAATGGCAAAGCAGATAGTCTAGGGTTCTGCTTGAAGAGGGAATATGAAATAAAGGAGGTAGAAAAATAATGTGATAAACCTCAATGGTTTCATGAGGTGCACCTGTCCATCCATGCTGCAGCTCTTGTCTCCTTCTCAATGTGATTGGCGGTCACCTGTCGCACAGGGATTCTATTCTCCACCCAGCCAACCCCATATGGACTTGGGGCCCCATCTGCCATAGAAAGTTCTGCAGAGGACAGAGGACAGTCTGCTTGTTCCAGAATCAGCTTTCTCCTGACCTTTGTGTACCTGACTTCCTGATCTCTTGGCTTGGGCCCCTTGTTTACCTCAGCTGGAAAGGCCTAGAACCTTCCTTCCACTTCAGCCCTGGTCTCCTGATCTCTGACTCTTGGCCTGTCTCCCCAAATTGCCTCACTTTGGCTTCATGGTCTGCTTCTCCAGACCTTCCCTGAGCACGGACGCTGTGTGTTCTCCAAGTCCTGTGTGGGTTCGTGCCACCCAGGCCTCACTTGTGCTGATCCGGGTGCTCCCCCTACCCTCTGAGCTGTCTCCTTGATCTCCTGGCTTCCCTCCACAGTCTGTCCTTCCTGGTCAAGTGTCAGGGAATTGCAGATTAAAAAGGACCCTTAGTGTTTCCACGTCCTCTCACCTATGGCATTTTCTGTGCAGCATTCCTGGCAGGTGGCTCTCTATCAATGTGCTTGCCACATGCTAACCGTCAGGTATCTCTAGGAATGGGAAGCTCCCTTTCCCCACCCAAGGGCATCCATTCCTTTGTTGAATAGGCTTAGATACTACAAAATCTTTCCTTTGGTGAGCGAAAATCCCTTTATAACTCAACTTGCTAATTAGAATTCTGAGTTCTGGAATGATTCAGAATGTTGGCAATTCCTTTGACAAATGCTTCCCAGTCCCTCTCATCCTTTCTTCTGCTTCACTGTGTGCAGTTTCCCCTGGAGCCCTGCTGCCCCTTCCAATGGACTGATGCTCAGTGGTGACCTTTAGAACCTCCCCCGACCCCCACCCTCCCTGGCTTCACCAGCCAAGGGGCCCTGGGCATCTTGCCACCCTGAAGAGGGGTCTCACCTCTGTGTGAAGTGAGCCCTGGACTGGAGCTGGGAAAGGTTGTGGGCCAAAATGAATGTTATCAGAAGCGCTGCCAGCCAGGGAGGAGAGAACCAAGTCCTAGGGGGTGGCCTTTGGAATACGGAAGATGACAAGAGCAGAATTAGCTAGGCATGGCCGAGGCCTCCGCAGTCCTCTGGGAGGCTCAGAAGCTCTGTGAGGGAAACCTGGAATCTGCCTGTTTAACACCTGCCAGATGTTACTGCCAGGTAACCTGAGCGTGGCCCAAGTTTCAAGCCACTCACTTCAGAATTCCCCAGATCTGGCCTCTTCTGAAGCCTTTGGTTCTGGCTGCAGTGTCAGCGGATCTTCACTGTTAAGCAAGAGGTGTGGGAATCTGAGAGTGGCTGCTCCTCCTGGAGCTCTCGGTTGGGAACAAGGATTGTGGGATTCTTTCCTACCCCATTGATGGGTTTCCCCAAGTGAGGACTGAGGGAGAGAAAGGAAAGGCACTGATCGCTGCTGGCTGAGTGTTCTCTCAAGGTCAAGGCCAACTTTCAGGGGCTGGGTGTGGGCTGTCCTCCGTGGGACTCCTGCAGGATCCCGCACCGCGTCACCTCTAGAAGGCTGGTGCTGTACTGGGACTAGAGATAGGGAAGGGATGAAATTAGGTTTTCTCCTCATCTCTCCAACCTCAGTCCTTTGCCCTGAGCAACTTCCTGGGGACTTTGCATTTTAGGAAATTTGATTCAGTTTACTTTCCAACATACTTAATGAGACTGTAATGTACACGCCCAGCACTGTGCTAGGGTATGTGGAAGAGATAATCTAAGAGGAGAAAGTCCTGCTCCCAGCCCTCCTATAAATACTTGAAATTAGAAGCCTTACCTGCAGGAAATAGCAAACAACACAAGACGGTAAATGGCAAAACTCAAAAATCACTGTCATAGGCAACATAGCAGAGCTGAGGAATACGGAAGAGAAAAACCTCTAAGGGCCAGGGATGGGGCTCAGAGAAGGCACTAGGGAACAGGTGGGCAGAGGGGCTGGGATGGTGGACCTTGATTAGAACAGCTCTAGTTTTTACCAGCTTCACATATTGGGCATAAGACATCTGAAAAAAAGAATTCTGCTACATAAAAAATATGAAGCCACTGTAGGAGGGGAAAAGGGAAGGGAGAGTGGTCTCAGCCATTGGAATTGTTGGCACCCAATGAAAAGCTGGAGGAGTCCTCTTCCCTTGACCACACATACCAACCCCTGGCCTTTGCTCCTCTCTCTAAGGCAGGCTCCAGTTGGGGAGACGTGGGCAGGTCTCATCATGTTGTCAAGTTTACATTGAGCCTCGTCTCCCATCAAGGCCATGGCCGAGGCTGAAGCTAAGGCATTTGGAGGTTACAGAGAATTAGTTTCTGTTCAGTGAATGGAGCAAAGATACAGGAAGCAGATACACGTTTTCGAAAGAGCCCTAAGCATGCCAGCCATGATTGGTGCCTCTTGTCTTTGCATTGGTTATGGCCTTGACAATTTACATGTAAGTTTGATTTTCATCTGCAGAATCCAGTTTTCCCAGAGAATTTCTACACTGTGGTGCAATATGGAAAATGGATTGGGAAAGGCAAAGGAGATACAGAGGGCCTAGTTAGAGACATTTCAATAGTTCAGGGGAGATATGCTGGGGGTTGGTTTAGGGTGGTACCTTGGGTCTGGGCTGATTCCTGTGTCTCAAGGCAACATGTTAGTAGATAAAAACAGAAGGTCCCCCTACCTCTGATTTATTCGTCATGTACAGTGATGGTCATACATCCAATGACCATTTGGAACTGATGTTGAGTGATTTGTTTTTTGCTCTGTTATTGACAGTAATGATGATAATTCATGCAGTGACCATTTGGAACCAGTATGGACTGACTTGTTTTTAGCTGTTATTGACAGTAATGGTGACAATTTATGCATTACTAGGGGGAAGTGTAGATGGTGTGGTAGCTACTTTGGAGTCTCTATTCTCTTCTCAGGATCCTTAATGAGCTAAGGTTTTCTCTCTCCTTGTTCCTAGGTAATAAGTATGAAGTCAAGGTGTACACTGGTGATGTAATTGGTGCAGGGACAGATGCTGATGTCTTCATCAATATTTTTGGAGAATATGGAGACACAGGTAATGGGTTTGAATCCTTTTGTTTCAACAAACCATGTCCAGGACTGCTTCATACATGGACTGCTTCCTACAATCCCAGCAGAGGAAGGCAGATTGAGCCCCCACTTTGGGCTCTATTGAGTATTTCTCTTCTTGTGATGTGGCTTGGAATGACCTGTCGTGGGCAGCAGCGTGTTCATTTTGTGTTGTAAAGTTTATGTGTGTGATGTTTTTCAGATTACAGTATGGCTGGTTTGTGGGTTGATTGCAATTGCTCTGCATCTCAGACCATGGACACTCTGAAGCTTCAGATTTCTAGGAAACCCATTCTCACTCTATCTCCCTAAGCTCCACGTCCATCTTGAATTATACTTTGGGATGTGGCTGGGTATGGCCTGATTCAGTGCAGTGGTTTGTGCCAGAACAGAATGAGGCTGGGAATAGAATTTGACTTGGCCTTACAGGGAAAGCAAGAACTGAGAACTCAGACACAGCTGTAGGTGTTGAGAGGAAGTTCAGGTCAGAAGAATGAGACAAGTGGTTCTCTTCTGCTTCTGCCAATTTAGCAGAATTACATAGGAGTTGGAAAAGCTACAAAGAAATGTGAATTTTGTAACAATATATTAAAGAATTCAAAATGCATTGCTGAGCTTATAAGGAAAAAAAAAAAAAAAGAGAAATCTCCAGGTACCAGTTCTAGAAATGAAGGGGGAATTCAAAACCAAAGTGTTAACTATGAATAGATGTGGTGGCTCCTGGAAGGAGAGAGCTTTCATGCTCAACGGTCTAGAGGATGAGCTTTCATACCCATGTGGGGTCAGAAAATGAGACCTTGGCTCAGCATGAGTCAAGAGATTTGAAATTAAAACTGAATATAAAGCCAGAAGCCCTGATGGTTCAGAGGAGCATCTTCAGTGAAAAAATAGAGCAGGAAAAAATTTGCTCATCAGTACAGTAAATGTTTCTTGGCAAGAGCTCTAAATTAAAAAAAAGAATTGCTGAGAAATTGATACCTTGGGCCTGCACTGCATGTGGGCTTGAGGTCTGATTTTACACTCCAAGTGTGATTTGGGAGCCCCTCTCCCTCAAGTACAGAAAATTGGTTTAATGCCAGTAATACCTTTAGATGTTTGGCAAAAGCATTTGCAAGACTGCCTGAAATTTCCACAGATAAAACACTGAAGATGTGTTCACTTTCCAAAACTAAAAAGCACTGAAGTATATAATTCATCATAACTAAGCATTAATCAACACAACACTCAATAAGATTAAATCCTCAAGAATTTCAGATAATTAGATACATTGTGGTGAAACAATGTATCTAATTTAAAAGGAAGCAGATTTGGCAGATTACTTTCTGTAAAAACAATAATTAGATTGAAAGTAAATTCCTATCAGCAACGTATATAGGTCATAAGTATGTGGAATAGTATCTTCACTATTCTAATCAAGTATATATATCATCCTATAATTCTATACCAGCTAGGTTATCATTCCAGAGTGAGGGCTAAATTAACAAATTTCCATGAAAACAGAGATAAATAGAGTTGACCATTCATATGCTTAAACAGCCACTAAAGGATATACTTCAAGAAAAAGGAAACTGTACACAGAAGAAAGGCATGAGATAAAGAAACAAAGTTGAGGAAAAATGGATATATGTAACAAATCTAAGTAAGCATTGACTATACAAAACAATAATAATGATGACTAACATCAGTGCATGAGAAATGTGGACCCCAAAC
This sequence comes from Cacajao melanocephalus, assembly GCA_963573385.1. Lineage (NCBI taxonomy): Eukaryota > Metazoa > Chordata > Mammalia > Primates > Pitheciidae > Cacajao > Cacajao melanocephalus. The sequence continues at coordinate 20,989 of CAUYLG010007935.1, read as the reverse complement.
AATTAAAATCAATAATATTTGAGAAGGAAAGTGGATGATGAGAGTTAAAACATAATAAGAGTCTTGGTCCCTGCTCGTCTCCCCATTCCCAGGAAAGTAGGGATAATGATTAACTGTAGATTTTAATAAGTTAAACACGCATATCAAAATTGTAAAAGTCATCACCCCAAAATAGAAATGTACAATTGAAAACCAAAAAAAAAAAAAATAAAAAGAATAAAGAATCAACCCAATAGAAGGAAGGAATGAAGAAAGGGAAGCAAAGAAAAAACATGGCTAATAGCAAAAAGTAAAACAAGTGTGTTAATAAATAAAGTCATAAGTTAAAAGTTGGATATTCTCATATTAGATGAAAATTCTAAAATCCAGCTTAAATACAGCATGTGATACAGAAAGTCTGAGAATAAATGGGATGAAATAAAGTATACCAGGAAGATATTAACAAACAAGAAAGATTCTAGCATAGCTATATTAATATCTGTCAGATGAAACTTTAAAGCAAACCACTTTGTTTGAAATAAAAATATATTAGACAGTGACAAAATGAATAATGACAAAAAGAATGATACAATAATTTTGAACTTGTATAAATTTTAACAAGATATTCCCAAAATATGTGAAACAAAAATTAACAAAATTCTTGGAGGAACTTGGCAAATACAGAATCATAGTGGAAGATTTTAATACAATACTCTCAATAATGGAAAGGCCAAATGCATACAAATTTAGTATGAGTGGAAAAGATTTTAACTATACAGTTAATAAGCTTGACCTTATATGGGAGTATATAGATTACTACATCCAACTGGTAGAGAATACACATTCTTATTAAGCATATAATAATCATACACAAAACCACAAAGCAAGCCTTAACTTAAATGAATCAATAATGTAGAGACAATATTCTTTGACCATAAGGCAATAAAATTAGAAAGAATGTCCATATCTCACCCCAATTAAAAATTAAAAAGCATGTTTCTAAGTAGTTAAATAATAAATTGTAATAGGAATAATCTGGTAGCACATGTTCTATCACCACTGCTGCCAGCACCACCACCAACACCACCACCTCCACCACCACCTGGAACAGAATTTATTCGAGGAAACTAGCAAAGACAGTAGCAATAGCAACTATGCAGGTCCCTGTTGCCCATCACATACTGGGTCATCCCAGGAGGATCTTGGAGGGCAAGACTGTAGACCTGAGAGACAGACATTGGCCCTGGGGCTGTGAGGCCCTTAAGATACATTATTGGAGAAGACTAACCTCTTTCCTGGGGCTGGGGTCCCATAGCAATATGACATGGGAGAATCTTGGCATTTGGTCCTCTTCTGCCACATCAGCATTTATGCTTGAGGGAACATGAGGGTCTCCTCTAGCATAATGAAGAGGCTGGGTTCCAAGCCTTATGATTGTCACTATATGACATAGCCTGATCTTTCATCTCAGCATCCTAAAAAGATTGTCTTAAGAACATGCTGTAACCAGTTTCCAAGGAGATCTGTAATTATTAAAGAAATTAGAGCAGCAATTAAAATTCACCCGAGACATCAGACCAAGAAGATTGTTCAGGCAAAACCTACCAAATATTTAAGAAATTATGATTTTTCATCTTATATAAATTATTTCAAGGAATAGGGAAAGAGGTAATGTGTCCTAGTTTATTTTATGATTTTTGATACCAAAATCAGGCTGATAAGAAAAAGAAATGTACAGATGAGTCTTATTTGTGAACAAAGACCCAAAAATCTTAAAATATTAGCATATCAAATTCATGAATAAATATATAGATACATGACAAATAATTCCTACTGTGTCAGGTTTATTCTAGGGATTTAATGATAATTTAATGTTAGTCAACCTATTTATATAACATCATAGTAACAGATTAAAGAGGAAAAATAGAATTATCTTGATAGATGCCAGAAAATTTGCATCATTTATTTTTTTAAAACCCATAGAAAATTAGAAATAGGAATTTTTTTTAAAAAAGATAAGGCTATTTACCAAAATATGCACAAGTATGCTTAATTTTGAAAACTTGAAAGCACTCTTTTTAAAGCCAATAACAAAATAAATAGTCCAGCTAGTCATTATTTCTATTATTCACAGTACTGGAGGTCCTAGGGTCAGAAAAAAATGGGCAAGAAAAAGAAAAAAAAGCTATAATGGTTGAAAATGAAATAACAAACTTTCATTTTTATAAAAAATAATGGTCATCTACAAAATCCAGGAGAATTTACAAACCATCAGAACCAACGAAAGAGAAAGTTTGGTAAAGTTGCTACATATAAGATTATAATACAAAAATTAAGAAAAAGAAGCAATGCAAAAATTTAATTTAAGAATATATTATTTCCATTAGCAATTATAAGTTACCTAAGAATAAATATTAAAAAGAGTATTTTGGGAAAACTATAATTTTTTTATTGAAGGACATACAAGAATATGTAAATAAATTGAGAAACATGTTCATGGATGAGAAATGACTCAAATTCATTAGGATGTCAAATTTTCCCAGGTTGTTTTATAAATGCAATGCAATTTCAGTCAAAGTCTTAAAAGGCAATACCCTACAGCTTACACTGCTACTGAAATTCATGTAGAGCTAAGACATAAAGAGTTAAATATTGACAAGACAATTTTGAATAATGAAAATAATGCTAACAATATTAATAATATGGGAATATTTGCCCTGCCAGATATTAAGACATTTTAGGTCTCTAAAAACTAACACAGTGTGATATTACTAGATGGATAAACAAAATAGAGCAATGAAACAGAATAAAGAGTCTAGAAACACACCTAGACTTGGCATTATAAATCAGAAGGAAAAGATGAAACGTTCAATTACTGCTGTTTGAACAATGGTCTAACCATATGAAAAATGATAAATTAAATTTCTACCTTTTACCATGCACAAAATAACTTTCAGATGGGCTAAAGACTTAAATGTGAAAAAGCAGAACTATAACATTTTTAGAAGAAACTCTAAAGGAGTACCTTTTTAATCTCTATTTAGAGATGGGATTTTGTAAACAATTCATTAAAAGCACAAGTGACTTAAGATACACAATAATGGAAAATGGCAAAGCAGAAAGAGCAGGTTAGAATTCGAGTCCTAACTATGTACTTATAACCTGCATGACTTTTGGCAAGTTATTTAACTTCTCTAAGTCTCTGTTTCTTCGTTTGCAAGAGAGAGTTAATAATACCTCCTTCTTAAAAAAAATAATGATAATAATACCTCCTTCTTGAATCATGGTGAGGAATAAGTGAGAGAAAAAACCCAGACTATGTTAAACAACCGGCAGCGTCTGATAGTATTAATACTTGCCTGCACTGTTTTCCAGAAAAGGAGTCAGGTCTAAGGAAATCTGTAAGCTGAATACCAACAGCCCCTTTACAAACTGCTGTGGCTATTGTTCCAGTTTGGGACAAGCAACTGGCAAAAGCAAGGCAGGGTCCTAGGTCTAGAGATGGGGGTACAAATCGCTTTAGTTGGATGGGGACTCCAGACTAAGGCAGAAATCAACAGCTTAGTTATAGAACCTGGGCACAAGCCACACATGAAACAAACCTCTGCCTGGTCCAGAGACTGGAGGGATGTAAGGAGCCCTTAGATCTCAGGAGGAAGTTGCCCTTGTTGACTTTGGAAGAGCATCTTTCAGTGGGTGGACGATGAATGCTTGGAAATTCTTTTCTTCTGGTCTTTTTGTAATTTCTTTTGTGTGTCTGTGCGTACAGGGGAGCGTAGGCTGGAAAATGAAAAGGACAACTTTGAAAAGGGAGCTGAAGACAGGTTCATCCTGGATGCCCCGGATTTGGGGCAGCTGATGAAGATCAATGTTGGCCACAACAATAAGGGGGCGTCTGCAGGTTGGTTCCTGTCCAAGGTGAGTTCAGCTGCTTCTTTGTGGTTCCTGTGGCCTTGGAAGGGGGACTTCTTGCTGTTCAGAGGGTTGTATCTCAGCCTCAACTTCCCTCTCTAGGTCTATCTGCATCCACTCTTCTACTTAAGCCAGCTGACCAGCCATGCTGTCCTCCTTATGGACTTCAAGACTTCACCCACATTACTACCTTCAGAGGAAGCCCAGTACTTTCCTCTGAATCTAGCCAGAGCCTATTCGTTCTTCAAGGCTCTGCCATGAAGCTTTCCCTGAGTCTGGCCCACCAGACCCTCCCCCTCCCACGAAACTTTAGAACCCTGCTTGCTTATAGCATTCCTTTGACCCAAGCGTATGCTTTCTTATGACTTATCTTAGCCTGTTGCTTTGTTCCCCACATTTCTGGATCTCTAGTGTTATAGTTTCACCTATCCAGGACAAAGATAAGAATAAAGAAGAAAGCAAAAAGCCTTCTGAGCAGCTAAAACATATCCCGTTCAAAGTTTGAAAAGAAGGCTCATGCCCCTGGCTCTATCTGGCCTTGTCCTGATTTTGAAGGAAGCCCTCTTCAGACTTGCACTCAGAGTCTAGGGCTTGCCTGTAATCCTTTCTAGTAAACTTGCTTCCCGTAATTTTAAACCTCTAGCAGAAAATTAGAAGGGGAAAGAGGCACTGTAATGGGTAGGGTTATCGAGAACAGTAATAGGAAGTCAAAGAAGATGTAAAATACCAAAAGAATATTAAAAATTCGCAGCAGACTGAGGTCACTTATAAAACAGGCAGCCAGTCCTTTGCATAGACTTCCTTCAGTTATGAAGACATCAATGTATAATATTTCCATTCATGACAGAATGGTAGGAAAAGGTTAATGTGTTATATATTTTTGAAAAAGTATTTTGAGAAAGGTCTTATTGCTTAAAACAGAAAACCTTCAGATTTAAAAAACCCTTGACTGTAAAGAATGATGCTGTCTGATAGTTGAGGTTTTGTTTTTGCTTAACTTCGTTTATCTTCTTGTATCAGTTAGGAAAGTATCTGGCTGCAAGGACCAGCAGATTGAAGTGCAGTGTTAAGCACCTAGGGGCTTATTTTTTTCATCTCATCCTGGATTTCCTCAGCCAGGAAATCCAGATGTGGTCAGCTCAGAGCTGTTGCAGCTGCTTTCTGAGGCTCCTTCTCCCTCTCTGCATCACCATCGTCAGCACTGGGACTTTCATCCTCCAATTTGTTGCCTCGTGAGCACATAATAGTTGCTGAATCTCTAGGCATCTTATCTATGTTCCAGACAGAAAGAAGGGAAGAGAAAAATGGGATAAAAGCTTTGACAAGGGGGATAAATACTGTTTTCTGGCAAATCTCGCCTTATTTTGAAAACAGCAGAGCCTTCCTTGGAACTTCTGGCTACATTTCACTGGCCAAATATGTATGATGTGGCCACCTTAGCTGCAGTGAAAACTGGGAAATCAGGTGGTTAGCTTTCAGCCTATAGAATAGAAATGGACTAAGAAGAAGGTGATTGGAAAGGGTATTGAGTGAGCATCCTAGTGACGGCTACACTTCTTTTCATAATTAGTTTGAAAGTTCCTTGAGGGCACCTCCCTAGCTCTTGGCATGGGACTGCGCATTGAATCAACAGGGGAAGAAACACCCAAATTCCTCTGGAAAGGAAAGGCTTGCCCGGTCCTAAGAGCAGCAAGCCTGATGCTGAACAGAGCACCAGGAGGCTAAGTGGAACTACTGCCTGGATTGGAGAAGAAATAGGGCAGGAGTCCAGAATCCAAACAGCCAATACACCAGCAGAGGTGTGTTTTCAGGTGGTTTTCTATTTAGCTGGGCAAAGCAGGGAGAGGAGGCCTGTGCATTTTATGACCTCAGCCAGGGTGGGACACAGAACAGATACCTTGAAGTCCACTTCCTTCATTCTGAGAAGGAAGACAGTAGATTGAAAATGCAAGGTTTAGTGGACAGAGCTCTCTTTAAAGGGTGAACAGTTTCATGCTCTTGAACTTAGGTTCCTTCTTGGTCATGTGGGTATGCTGTGCTCTCAGGAAGGTTTCCCAAGGAGGCAGGTTCACATGCCAAGATGTATTTCTTTGTTGCCTTTACCCTCAAAGGCCAGCTTGGCAAGGTGTGAAATCTATGGATGAAAACACTTTTTTTTTTCTTTAAAACGTTGTGGATTTTATTCCATTGCCTTCTGAAATTTGATACTGAGGCCAAGCAGACTTTTGTTTCTTTCTGGGTAACCTAATTTTTTTTTCCTGCTAGATGCTTGCAGGATGTTTTTCTTTATATTAATTCAAAAGTCTTGCCAGACAGCATCTAGAAGTGGGGCCTGTGTTAGTCCTCCCTCCCTCCCCTCCCCTCCCCTGTTTAATTTCTCTGGAACACAGTGTGTGTTTTCTATCTGATAGGTAGGCTATTTTTTAAATTTATAATTAACTCACAGCTCAGAAAATAGATTTCTTATTATATGTGAGATTCTTGCTTGGGTAGCATTTATTCTGGTCTCTTCCTCAGGACTGCCAATTGCCCACCTATTGGATATCCAATCTCTTATCTTCCAAAACTCGCAGCTTCCCCTTTACTCCTGTCATCTCTACTTTTTTGCATTCCCTGAGAACTTGTCAAATTCCCGCCACATCATTGATTGGCTGTTCCATATTGAGTTACACTTCTTTCTCCTGTCAATGTGATTTCAATTCTGAATGTGTTTCTTTTAATTATTTTTCTTACAAAACTAATACATGTTCACCATAAAATGTTTAGAAAATACAAATAAACAAAAAAGATAATATAAATCACTCATAAATTTTACCACTCAAACATAACCAGTTAATATTTTGATGAACATTCTCTAGTCATTTTTCTATTAATATATCGCTTTTAAAAATATGGGGTAATAACACAATATTTTACAAACTTGTTTTCATTTTTAAATATAGCACAAATATATATCCCCATGTTATTTAAATAGAATGACACAGATATTTTACAACATAATTTTTTTTTTGAGATGGAGTTTTACTCTGTCACTGAGGCTAGAGTGCAGTGGCATGATCTTGGCTCACTGCAGTCTCTGCCTCCTGGGTTCAAGCAATTTTGCTCCTGCCTCAGCCTTCCACTTAGCTGGGACTACAGGTGCCCACCACCATGCCTCACTAATTTTTGTATTTTTAGCAGAGACAGGATTTCACCATATTAGCCAAGCTGGTTTTGAACTCCTGACCTCAGGTGATCTGCCCACCTTGACTTTCCAAAGTGCTGGGATTACAGGTGCAAGCCACCACGTCTGGCTACAATGTAATTTTAATGACCAAAATAAGTGTTTTAGATCTACCATGACTTATTAAACCAATCTCCTTTCGTCAAATATTTCTATTTTTTCCTCAAAATTATTATACTATATTATATGCTATATACTATGCTACTATATAACACATAAAATGTATATTATGCTATACAGGTTGAATATATCTTATTGGAAATGCTTGGGACAAGAAGTGTTTCAGATTTCAGGTGTTTTTGAATTTGGAATATTTGCATATACATAATGAAGTATCTTGGGATGGGACCCAAGTCTAAACATGAAATTTATTTGTTTCATATACACCTTATGCAAGTAGCCTGAAGGTAAATTTACGCAATATTAGTTAATAAGTTTTTACGTGAAGCAAAGTTTTGACTGTATTTGGACTGCGATCTGTCATATAAGGTCTGGTGCGGAATTTTTCACTTCTGACGGGTTGTCCACACTCAAAAAGTTTTGGACTTAGGGGCATTTTGGATTTTGAATTTCAGATTAGGGATGTTCAACCTCTGTGTGTGTGTGTGTGTGTGTGTGTGTGTGTGTGTGTGTGTGTATACGGTATACTATTATAGTGCTGTGACAAACATTCTTGTAGCTTATCTTTATGTACATCTATGATTATTTCTTACAGCACATTCTCAGGAGTTGGTGAAAGAACAGGCAGAATTATAAGAACTTTGATCTATTTGATGCTGTACAGTTTTATTTTTCTTGATACCCTTTCTTACTTAGTTATTTTTAAACCTCATCTTACTGCATTTTCATTGTAGTCTCACCTGTCTTTAAAGATGTTTACTCCTATTTCATAAGGACTAAATCTTCTTATATTCTCTTAAGCATATCAGTTGAATGGTATGATTTCCTTTGGTGTGTCCTGTATTAGGTCCTTTCCAGAGTTTTGCCCTTCCTCTTAATCTTTAAAATGATCTTCTCTGTCTTTGATTCAAGGATTTGCAAGGCCTTAAGTTGGTGTATTCCCTTTACCCAACCTCAAATGAGGTGGGACTTGTTCAGACTTGGTATCTGACAATAGTCAAGGTGCCCCTGGAACAGAGGACATGCTTGTTAAATCTCCCATCTTCTTCCTCTTCCTCTCCTCTTCCTCCTCCCACTTATATTTTCATTCCTGACTCCGGTTAGGTACTAACTGAGCTCCCATCTCATATCCAGGGTTGATTAGAGGCTGTTAGTCCAATTCTTAGATCCTGGATGGCACTGTCTTGGTATAGCTCTGCCCTGATGTGATGGTTTCTTTTCTTACTCCTATTACCTGAGTCTTTGATACAATTTGGTTGCATTTTATGTAAGAGATGCATTCCTAAAAATCTATATACTTTGAAATTCATTTGAGACAGAACTTCCTGCAGGAATAATGTAAAGCAGAGGGTTGTGCACTTTGAATATGTATAGAGAAAACCGTGAAAGTGTGTTTTTGTTCTAATACTTTTGTTTTTTACAGTATTATCTTCAATATTTTACAAAGCTACCAGGTGCTTGCTTGGTCTTGGTAGCATTTTATCATCTTAATCTTGTTCTAAAGTGATTGATTTTTTAAAATAAATTTTATTGTATATATTTAAGGTATATAATATGATGTTATGAGATACATATGGATAGTAAAAAGGTTACCCCCTGCCCACATTGAGTTATGACTGGAGGGCACATTCTAGCTATTAACAGTTCTACTTATCTTAGAGTGAGTTTTCAGGTGGCTCTTCCTGGCACATTTCAGAAGGGCCCCTCAGCTCTTTGGTGTATTCTAGAAGGCACACGTATCTCAGCCTCACGAACTTAGCTCACATGGGAGTCCTTGGGGAAGGCTTTACAGATCCCATTAGCCTTACTGTTGGTGGCTGATGTTTCCTGACCTGATCACAAGATCGTAGGATTCACTGTACCTGATAGGGGGCTTGCAGTTCCCCTGGCATGGGCTCTGCTTCTCACCAATAAGGTCAGAATCCCAACTTTCAGCCTGTGAGGACGGTGATGGTTTTGTCACAGTTTGCAAATCCAGGCTTCCAATTCTTGTGACCAGTCTCGCAGGGCACATGCTGCCAAATTTTTGGCTTTAATTTTAAAAGTGATCTGCAGCAGTGGAGGGAGCAGTGGCTTAGTAATTCAAGGCAGAAGGTGATTGCCAGTCATCCCTGCATGGGTCTAGGCTTTACCAGGTTTCCTGGACACAGTTGTGTCCTTGTGATAAGCTTTCCTTGGGCCACGAAGCAGATATTGGTATATTCTCAGAGTACACTCAAGTGATTGGAAGATTGGATTAGATCTCCAGGTGCACCCTCACCAACACCTATCTACGTCCCTGCCCACTCTTTTCCTTCCCAGATTGTTATTGAAGATATTGGGAACAAAAGAAAATATGACTTCCCCCTTAACCGCTGGCTGGCCTTGGATGAAGACGATGGCAAAATCCAAAGGGATATCTTAGTGGGCGGAGCTGAGACCACAGGTAGATTTGAAGAAAAGGGAGGCTTTTTGGGTATTTCACTTTCTGCCTAAGGGTCGGTGTTGGTATCCGTGGGGCTGGAGCCAGCTGGGTCTGCAGACAGCATTCCTCCTGCTCCTGAAACTGTTCTGTCTCACGGGGTTGCAGCCCGGGGTCTCTGTTGTTGCCAGAGGATTTGGGGGATGCTGCTAAGCAGATACTAACTGCTCAAGGCAAAGGAAGGTATCCATAGGATGAAGCCAGAATGTGAACTTCTGATAAGCATGGATGTTTCCCAGGACATTGATTTACTCTGAACTCTTCCTGATATTGAGTGCTTAGTACATGCCAGGCCTTCTTCTAGGTAGGTACCTGACCCATATTGTGTCCTTCAGTCCTCACAACCACCCTATAAAGTAGGAACACTTACTGTTCCCATTTCACAGATGAGAAAACTGAGGCATATGGAAGAGCCTTATTCAAGGGCACACAGCTGGCAAGTGATGGATTCAGGATTTGGTCTGCTTCCTAAAGCCCTAACCTGTATACATTCCACAGAAAACTTTTAACTCCCAGCATGGCAGACACAGTCATAGATGTTCTAGAAAATCAACATTGGTATTGTGCACATCTGAGAACGTTCTCGGCAGCAGAACCTCCCATGATTCACCATGGGAGAAAATCCATGTTCCGTACTATAATGTACAAATTGCTCCACAGTTTGGCTCCATTTATCCTATCCACAGAGTCTTCCCACACTCTCTCTCCCACTGCACATTCACACCTTGCATTCTCCCCTCCACCTCATTTCCATGCCTTCCCTCTCCCCTCAACTCCCTGCTTGCCTTGCTCTCTCTCTCTCTCCTTGGAACCTGCCTTTTCCTCATCCTGCAAAGCCTTTTCTCTTTTTTCTGCCTCTCAAATTCCTGCTTCCAGTCACTTCCTCTGAGCCCTCTCTGACCTTCTCTGGCCTGGGTAACTTCTCCCTTCTTTTGCTCCATATATCCTTGGCAGACCTTTATTGCTACTATTTAAGAAGCTAAATGCTCCTTTGCTCCGGTGGTTTTCAAGCTCAGCACTGTGGCCTGATCATGGTGAGATGTGGCACAAGTCATCTGAAGATAAAAGTTTGCAGCTTACTTAAAAATATACTCGAATAGAATTGATACAATCCCATTTAATGTGTGAGTATTACATGTCTCCTACTGATAGAAGAAAGGCATAAATAATAGCAGCTGGGAATTGCTTATATCCTAGGCCATGGAAGTATGTCTGATGTGAGAACACCATTTGTCCATGCATCTTAGAGAAATAAAACTCAAGACCCAATTTTTTTTTTTTTTTGAGCAGTGGCCATTCCTTTTTATTTATTAACTCCCAAAGGCCTGGCATCTACTAAGCATTCAATGCTGAACAAAATAAAGTGTAAATTTAAGAATGAATAATGCACCCATGTAGTTACATGTATTATCACCCAAAGAAATTTGAGGTTTTTATTTCTCTGATGTTATGGGATAACAATGTGGGGTATGGTAGGGTAAGGAGTGGTTGGGGAAATTAATGAAGCTTAAAGTGACAATTGCCTTAGACCCCAGGACAGAATTAAAGAATGTAAGCCAGGCCAAGTATAGTGGCTCATGCCTATAATCCCAGCACTTTGGGAGGCTGAGGTAGGTGGATCACTTGAGGCCAGGAGTTTGAGACCAGCTGGTCAACATGGCAAAACCTGTCTCTACTAAAAATACAAAAATTAGCCAGGTATGGTGGCACATGTTTGTAATCCCAGCCAGTAAGGAGGCTGAGACACAAGAATCGCTTGAGCCTGGAAGGCGAAGGTTGCAGTGAACTGAGATCACACCACTACACTCCAGCCTGGGTCACAGAGTGAGACTCTGTCTCAAAAACAAACAAACAAACAAACAAACAAACCAAAATGTAGGCCAGACCTTAGCAAAATTGCCTGTCCAAATGTTTGCCTTTGGTGTTTTCTCCTATTTTGCCCTGTCTCAGAGTTTAATCTCTTCCTCCGAATTCCATGTCTTCATATTGCCCCCTGGTAGACCAGAACCTCAAATGGCCCAACCAACAATGTTCTCTCTCTCCCTCAATCCTCCCTCACCGTACCACATCAGGCAGCAAAGGAGGACATTAATGTCCTCTATTAAAGTTATGTTTTTAAGTTACAAGCAAAAGAGCAAGCTAAATGAATCAGATAGCCCTGAATATAAATCTCCATTAATGGAGTTGACTATTATAATTAGATTAGACATAACAGAATTCATCTGGCAGCTATTAATAATGTACACATGGCAATTATCATTAATAATAAGTACTATTCTTAGCCAACCTGAGTTCCTCCTTCTCTTTGTTAGTTTCCTGTAATCAGCACTGACAACTTCCTGTAATAATATGTGCAGTTTATTCTCAAACTCAGATGCACTGATGCACAAACTCTGGAAAAGATGAAATGAGGTCGAGAGGGACATTAGATGGCATCTGGAGGAGGAGGACATGATGGGGAAAGAGGATGTATGGAAGAGGAGGGCTTTGGGGGTGACGTAACCAGGAAGTGGAGTGGGGTGGGATATTATGATGCAGCTCACATTGAATACTCTTTCCTGTTGTTTCCACACCAGCTATTACATATATTGTCACCGTCTTCACGGGGGATGTCCGGGGGGCTGGTACCAAATCCAAAATCTACTTGGTCATGTATGGGGCCAGAGGGAATAAGAACAGTGGGAAAATCTTCCTGGAGGGCGGTGTGTTTGACCGAGGCCGGACGGACATCTTCCACATCGAGCTGGCTGTCCTCCTTAGCCCCCTGAGTCGGGTCTCCATCGGGCATGGCAATGTGGGTGTCAACAGAGGCTGGTACTGTGAGAAGGTAAGGGATACCCCCTGAGGACAGCCTTCCCTGATTCAACCCCTCTCCTCTTTGACTTGCAAGTACAAACTTTCACCTGAATCCGACCTCCTCCTCCCTCTGAACTAGTTACAGAGCACATGGGCAACCTCTTTCATTGTGTATTTTGGGTGGTTGTGTGTCCATCTATCTTGTCTCAAGGGTGGTCAGGAACAGGGCTGTTCTGTACGAGTCCAGGGGCCGAGCAGGACAGGTTACCCAGAGGCATTCAGTTGGTGGTTATGATTATCCTGATTCCTGATGCAGTGTTTTACCTCAGCTTATAAATCTTTCAATCAATAAGTGTTTTAAAGTATATGTTTGTATTCCAGAATACTTTAAAGAACATACATTAATAACTGTAAGACATAGACAGTGTTAAAAAGCAAACCTCAATTTTGTCTACTACATAGCTCGAGAAATAGAGCATTCCTGATGCCCTTGAAACTCCTGTGTCCTTCCACAGTCATATAGTCCTCTCTCCCTCAAAGGGCACATGCTATCATGAATTTTGTTTATGTAAACTCGTATTGTGTATAACTGGCAATTTTCTTTCTTTCTTTCTTTCTTTCTTTCTTTCTTTCTTTCTTTCTCTCTCTCTCTCTTTCTTTCTTTCTCTCTCTCTTTCTTTTCTTTCTTTCTTTCCTTTTCTTTCGACAGTTTCATTTCTGTCACACATACTATTATGAATTTTGTTTATGTAAACTCGTATTGTGTGTAACTGGCATCTCTCTCTCTCTCTCTCTCTCTTTCTCTCTCTCTTTCTCTCTCTCTCTGTCTTTCTTTCTTTCAACAGTTTCATTTCTGTCACTCAGGCTGGAGTGCAGTGGCAAGATCTTGGCTCACTGCAATCTCCACCTCCCAGGTTCAAGCGATTCTCCCGCCTCAGCCTCCTAAGTAGTTGAGATTACAGGCATGAGCCACTATACACAGCTAACTTTGTATTTTTAGTAGAGTTGGGGTTTCACCATGTTGGCCAGGCTGGTCTCAAACTCCTGACCTCAGGTGATCCACCCACTTCAGCCTCCCAAAGTGCTGGGATTACAGGCATGAGCCACTGTGCCTGGCCATAACTGGAAATTTTCACTCAATATTATGTTTTAGAGATTTCCCAAATGATAATAGAAATTGTAGTTCATCCATTTCCCTGCTGCAAAGTATTCCATTGTATGAATAAGTTACAATTTATTTGTGCATTCTTCTGTTGATGGATATTTTGGAATGATTTCTTGATTTTTACTACTATAAGCAATGCTGCCATGAAATTCTTGTACACGTATTTCTGTAGACGTGTGTAAGAGCTTCTCAGAATGAAAGTGCTAGGTCACAGGGTAAGTAAGTTTTCAGCTTTATAGGGTAATTGTTATTTCCAAAGTATTCCAGATTGTTTTCCAAAGTAGTTGTACCGTTTTACTCTCCTGTCAGCCATGTGTAAGAGACATTTTGTTTTATGCATTCTTGTAAATACTTGATATTGTCTGAATTTTTAATTTTTACCATTTTGGTGGTTGTAAAATGATCCTGTTGTGTTTTTAATTCTCATTGTTATGATCAGTACCAAAGTTGAATGTGTTTTTAGTTTTTTATTGGCCATTCATGTTTCTTTTTATGTAAAATGTCTGTTTATGTCTTTTACTGATTTTCCTATTGACCAATCTATCTTTATTTATTTTTTAGATTTATTTTTAGGAGGTTTTAAATTTAATCTGAACATTAATCCTTTATTGATAATATCCTCTGTTCAAATATTTTCTCATAGTTTGTGATGTTCTTTGAGTAAGAGATTTGAAAGTACCTAGTTTATCAATATTTTCCTTTATAACTAATGCATTTAGTATTATTGAAAGAAATTTACTTATCTCAAAGCTATGAAGAAATTCTCCTATATCCTTTTCTAAAAATTGTTGTTTTAGTTTTTCCATTTATGTTTTTAAAATGCTAGAAATTGAATTTTGTGAGGGAGGAATTCAATTTTATTTTCTTATGAAGATATTCAAATATTCCAGTAACATTTATTGAAGGGCTTTTAAAACTCGACTAAGGTTAAGAATCATCTGGAATTCTTGTTAGATTCCTACGCTCTAATTCAGACCTAATGAGTCAGAATTTCCAGGCAATCTGGATATTTAGCAAATGATTTAGATAATTCTTATCAATAAGTAAGTTTTGGAAGCACTGATTTACTAAGTAGTGATTCATTTCCCACTGTTCTGAAAAGACATTTCTATTACACATAAAATTCACAAAATGCATGGCTTTGCCACTGAGCTTTCTAGTCTGTTTTATTCATTTATTTAGTTTATTTCTGCACTAATAGAACCCTAACTATCTTCATTTTTACGTTTATATTGTCTTGGTATCTTCTAGGGAAAATTTGTACACCTTATTATTCTTCCTCAAGAATGTCTTGACTATTAATAATCATTTATCCTTCCATAGAAAACTTTATTATTTATTTTGCCACATCCCTTGAAGAACAGTGTTGAACAGAATTCATTTTGACCTATAGATTCATTTGAAAGAACTGACATCTTTACTATATTGGCTTTCCCTATCTATGGATATGGTATACTTCTTAAAATTTATGTCTTCTTTAATATTTTTCAACATAGCTTTATATTTTTTTGATAAAGAAGTTACATGTCTGTTAGGTATGTTTATACAGACCTTATAATTTTTGTTACTATTAGAAATGGTATCTCTTTAAAAATTATATTTTCTAATGATTTGTTGCTAATATAGAAATAGAAGTGTTTTCTGGACATTTAGTCTACATATGGCCATTTTGTTAAACTCTGTTATTCTGATAATGTCTCAATAATTCTTTTTTTTTTTTCTGTAGGAAGTCAAATTGTCTGTAAATGATAACAGTTTTGTTTTTTTTTTTTTTTTCAAAGCTTATAGTTCTTGTCTCTTTTTTGTTTATTTGACCACATGGCCTAAGACCTGCAGTGCAATGATGAGTAGTAGGGTTAATAGTGGATATCTTTATTTTGTTTCTGATTTTAAAGGAGCCACTTCTAATGTTTTATTTGGTTGATTTTTTTTTCAAGTTTATGGTAGACAGTCTTAGATTAAATTTTAAAAATTTCCTTCTATTTCTCTATTGTAGGGAGTTTTTATGTTGAATTGGTGTTAAATTTTATTTAATGCTTTTCAGCACTTAGATAGTTGGATGGTCTTTCTCTTATTCATTAAGTTGGTACACTAATATGACTGCATTTTCAAATGGCAAACTAATTGCTTTTTTGTAAGTCAAACATGGAGATAATAGATTGTTTTACATGTTTTTAGAGTTATTAACATTTAATATAGAATTTTTCTGTCTATGTTCATGAGTAACATTGGCCCCTTATTTCTTTCTTGTACAGTCATAGATTGGTTTTGATTCTAGAAGAAAATAAGAATTATGTTCTTTCCTAAAAGAGGGTGTATAAAATTGCAGTGATATGTTTCCCAAATGTTTGGTTACAGTCTCCTGCAAAATTATATAGGGGTGTGTGTGTGTGTGTGTGTGTAAAATTACAGATTTTAAAAAGCAGAGTTTTTGTTTTGTTTTGATTTTCTTTGCTGGTTATAGGAATATTCAGGCTTTTTATTTCTTATTCAATCTGTTTTAATGAGCTTTTTAAAAGAATTTGTACATTCATAAGTTATCAAATATATTGGCATAAATTTATACACATGCAATGTTCTCTTATTTTTTAACAACTGATGCATCTTTTATCTTCTGATAGAATATGAACACATTTTTATATATCCCTTGTTGCTTTTAAAAATATGACTCTCACAAAAAGTTTATTTAGCTCTTTCAGATAACCAAGTTTTTCTTTGTGTACTCTGTTTTAATTCTGTTCTCTGCTTTTTTGACTTCTGTTCTTACCTTTATCTCTGATTTCTCTGGATTTCTTTTGTTGTTCTTTTTATAAATTCTTAAATTGGATATTTAGCTCATTAATTTTTAGCCTCCTTTTTTTCTCATATAAGCATCTGATACTATCATTTTCTCTCAAAGTAGTGCTTTAGCTGCATTTCATATATTTTATAAAATAATTTTATTCAGTTTAATTGTATTGTTTCATTTTAAAAAGCAGCTTTGTTGAAGTATGATTAACATAAAATAAAATACACAATCTTTTAAAGCATATAGTTCTATGAGTTTGGATAAATGTACACACCTGTGTAACCATGACAAGAATCAATATATAGAATGTTTCTGTCACCCCAAAATGCTTCCTTGTGCTCCTTCACAGCCAATACTCACCACTCTCAGGAACCACTAATCTGACTTTAGTCATTAAAGATTCGGTTAGTCTTTTCTAACATTTAATATAAATGAAATCATTTAGCATGCACTTTGTGTGTGTGTGTATCTGATATTTCACTCAGCATAATGTTTTGGGGATTCATAATGTTGTTTCAGGTATTAATAACTTATTTTTTATTGCTAAGTAATATTCCATTCTTAGGATATATAATAATTTGTTATCCATTTAATTGTTGAAGAACAGCTGGCTCATTTTCAATTTGGGGGATTACTATGAATAAAGCTGCTATGAATATTCATGTACAAGTCTTTGTATGGACATGTATTTTTAATTTTGTTGGATAAATACCTAATAATAGAATTTTTGGATCCATAGTAAATATATACTTTTAAAAAATTCCTCCAAACTCTGCAGCAAACCACATTGCCATGTGTGTACCTATGCAACAATCCTGTATGATCTGCACATGTACCCCAGAACCTAAAGTACAATTAAAAAAAAAATATCTCCAAACTGTTTTCAAAGTTGCTACATTGTTTTGTAGGCCTGCCCATAATATATGAGAATTCCAGTTCTTCCATATCCTCATCATCACTTGGCATTGTCAGTCTTTCTACTTTTAAATATGCTCATGGGTGTGTAGGGGTATCTAATTGTGATTTTAAAGTACATTGCTTCTGATGACTAATTATGTTGAACTTTTTTTTTAACGTGCTTATTGATCATTTGTACATATTCTTATTCTAGGTGCCTTTGCATATTTTATATTTTTAAATCTTATTAAACTGTAAGAATTCTTTACATATTCTCAATATAATTTTTTTATTAGATGTATCTATATATCTATATCCCCATAACTCTGTGTGTGTGTGTGTGTGTGTGTGTGCGCGCGTGTGTAATTTCCCACTGTGTAGCTTGCCTTTTCATTTTCATTTTCATTTTTTTTCTTTTTTTTTCTTTTTTGAGACAGAATCTTGCAGCCTCCCTAGTAGCTGGGACTACAGGTGTGTGCCACCATGCCCAGCTAATGTTTGCATTTTAGTAGGGATGGGGTTTCACTATGTTGGCCAGGATGGTCTTGATCTCTTGACCTTGTGATCTGCCCTCCTTGGCCTCCCAAAGTGCTGGGATTACAGGCGTGAGCCATCATGCCCAGCCCTGCCTTTTCATTTACTTACAATGTTTATTGAAAAACGGAGGCTTTTAATATTGTTGGAAGGCAATTTATCAATTAAAAAAATAGTTTGTGCTTGTTTTGGTTCTTATTTATTATTACACTAAAAATTATTTTGTAACTCATTAGTTATTTTGTGACTCTTAATTATTTTGAAGTATGTCTTTTAGGTTCGAAATATGTGTTGTTTTATTATTCTTTATTTTAAATTTAACATCATTTTATTCAGAAAACACAGTCAATATAATGCCATTTAAAAAAATATGTTGCAGTTTGCAATGCATGTTCAATTTGTGTATTGTCTCAAGAATTGAATTTAAACATTTAATTTTATTTATCAAATTCAGTTTGTTACTTTTGTCATTTGAATCTTGTTTTCTTACTAGCATTTTGTCTGTTTGGTCTATGAATTACTAATAAATATGTGTTAAAATATCTACTTTTGTGTGTGAGTGTGTGTGTGTGATCTCTACCACTATTGAAATATCTACCACTTTAGTGGTACTACAACTAACTAATTTAAAACTAACAATTTTTGCTTTATGTAGTTTAAGACTATGTTATTAAGCATAGAATTATTATAGCCTCCCATCCAATCTGATACTATTTATCTCTGAACTGGCAAATTTAGTCTGTTTATATTTATTGTAATTAATGATATATCTGTTCTGCTTTTACTGTTTCTTTTTTCTTCTTTTGAAATTATTTTGGGTTGATTGTTTTTCCCTATTTCCTTTTTTCCCTTTATAGTGATTTTACTAGACGTACTTCATATGGAAAACCCTAAATTTAATTGATATCTCTACTCTTTTTTGGCAAATACAAGGACCTTAGAAATCTCTAATGGTAATAACTCTTCATGCTATTTTTGCCTAGTATTTTACCTTCATTTTAAATTATTTTAAAATATACACATTAGATATCATAGTTTTATAGAGTTGTTTGTTCGGATTTACCTACAAGTTTCCCAGTTTGTTTGCTTGTCACTTCTTCTTGCATCTAAGCCCTTATTTCTGGTGTCAATTTTCTTCTTCCTGAAGAACACCCTTTAAAAGTTTCTTTGGTAAAGATTTATTGTTGGTAAACTGATTTTGTTCATTTGAAAAATGTTTTTTTATATCATTCTCATTCTTGAAAAATAATTTTAGGGTACAGCATTCTATACTGAGTTTTCCTCCCCAGTATCTTCTGGCTTCTGTTAGTCTAATTGCCACTATCTGTTTTTTCTATCCTGATGCTCTTAAGATCTTGTTTTTGGTATTCTAATGCTTCTTTTCAATATGTCTACATGTGCATTTATTACTATTTATCCTGACTGTGACCAAGCATATGGTAACTATTCCTTAGGTGAAACTATTGCTATTTTCTGTGTGGAGCAAAGACAAAGAAGGTAGGCTTCTCTTTGCAGATTTTTCCCTACCTACCTTTTGTCTAAAGGAGCAGTCCTTCAAATATTTCTGCTTATTCAGTGTTTCCAGTTTAGATTCTCCATTTTGTAAAGCCCATGGCTAGTCTCCTGCTTCCTCAATTGGCTATTAATTTCCTGGTCTCTGAGTGCCTGGGATTGTCTTTTGCTTCAGGGCAGCACCAACTTTAGCATTTACATTTGCTCACTCTCTGGGTTTCTGCTTACTCTGAATTTTACTGGTTCTTGTGGCTTCTCTGTAACCCCCTGGCAGCTCAGCAATGTATATAAAGTGATACTTCCTGTTGCCTGTGTAATATATGGCTATTTTGTGGTGATGAGAGGCTTTTCAGACAACCTAGTTTTTAGACTACCTAGTAGTCTGGCAGTGTGATGCCTCCAGCTTTGTTCTTTTTGCTTAGGATTATCTTGGCTATACGGGCTCTCTTGTGATTCCATATGAAATTTGAAGTGGTTTTTTCCAGTTCTGTGAAGAAAGTCATTGGTAGCTTGTTGGGGATAGCATTGAATCTATAAATTACTTTGGGCAGTATGGCCATTTTCACGATATTGGTTCTTCCTAACCATGAGCATGGAATGTTTTTCCATCTGTTTGTGTTTTCTCTTATTTCGTTGAGCAGTGGTTTGTAGTTCTCCTTGAAGAGGTCCTTTACATCCTTTGTTAGTTGTATTCCTAGGTATTTTATTCTCTTTGTAGCAATTGTGAATGGGAGTTCACTCTTGATTTGGTTCTCTGTTTGTCTGTTATTGGTATATAGGAATGCTTGTGATTTCTGCACATTGATTTTGTATCCTGAGACTTTGCTGAAGTTGCTTATTAGTTTGAGAAGATTTTGGGCTGAGACGGTGGGGTCTTCTAAATATACAATCATGTCATCTGCAAATAGAGACTGTTTGACTTCCTCCTTTCCTAATTGAATACCCTTTATTTCTTTTTCTTTACTGATTGCTCTGGCTAGAACTTCCAATACTATATTGAATAGGAGTGGTGAGAGAGGGCATCCTTGTCTAGTGCCTGATTTCAAAGGGAATTCTTCTAGTTTTTGCCTGTTCAGTATGATATTGGCTGTAGGTTTGTCATATACAGCTTTTACCATTTTATGATATGTTCCATCGATACCTAGTTTATCGAGAGTTTTTAGCATAAAGGGCTGTTGAATTTTGTCAAAGGCCTTCTCTGCATCTATGGAGATAATCATGTGGTTTTTGTCTTTGGTTCTGTTTAGATGACAGATTACATTTATGGACTTGCGTATATTGAACCAGCCTTGCATCACCAGGATGAAGCCTACTTGATTGTGATGAATAAGCTTTTTGATGTGCTGTTGCATTCGGTTTGCCAGTATTTTATTGAAGATTTTTGTGTCAATGTTCATCATGGATATTGGCCTGAAGTTTTCTTTTTTAGTTGAGTCTCTGCCAGGTTTTGGTATCAGGATGATGTTGGTCTCATAAAATGAGTTAGGGAGGACAAAGTAGTTTTTAAATACCCTCGGGATAGTTATATTTAACAAAATAAAATGAACAAAATCCTGAGATAAAAACCACCACAAACTCTAGTAACAATACTATATATTGTTG